>MCJB01035515.1:113032-158611 GCA_002018475.1 Nicotiana obtusifolia | reverse complement strand
TTCGTCCCCCTACAAAAATTCAAATAAATAATTAATGTTGAGACCAAATTTTGCATATTTGGTTAAATAACTTAACTCGTAACAAAATATGAAAGTAGAGCATCACCTAAACTGATCTAATAATGTGTGAACAAAGCAAAGGAAGTACAGTGATGAATTTTGAAAGGACTTGTATGTTGTATCTGCTGGTTCCTGTATTTTCTGCAATTAGATAGTGATCAAAATTGACCACATGATTGAGAGGCACCGAAATTTGAAGGACTAAAAGGGACATATGGCTTGCTTAATTGAAACTTCGTTATCAAAACAAATCGACAAAATATAAAAATCAAGAAGAAGAAAATAATGGGTCAAGGTGTATATGGGGCTTAGTAACTAGAATTGCTGTCGGGGTCGAAAATATCATCCCACCAAAATTGGTTTGTAACATTTTTCCCCTTCATTAAATTCTTTCTGGATTCATTTGTATCTGGTCCTTGCCTCCATAATTTAGAGTTGGGGTGTACAAAGTACAAGAGGGGGTGAACTGTAACTAAATTAAAAAATTTAATCGACTCAAAAAAGAATTAGTCTACTGTACTTTATCAGCAAGTTTGACTGGCGATGAAAATAAATTACAAGAAATTTAAAAGCTGAGAACACAGGAGTTTTATACTGGTTCAATACCAATGTGGTACCAACATCCAGTTCCCTTTGGTCACAAGAGTTCTCTTAGATCTTCATTAGTTTATTACAGTAGTAGTGGTTTTTGGATCGTTTAACACCAACGATTTTCAGCAACGATGTTTTACAAACTTGGCACAACTCTTGTTTTGTTTCCTAACACTTCTATCTTTTGAGACACTAGTAAACTCAGGAATACAGTATTTGTGCTAAGAACTAGAAAGGTATAGAAAATAATGGTAAGTTGCGTGATTGAATTCTTGAGTCTGCCAGTCTTCTTATACGAGAGTCTTGAGTAGCCGTTGCAGATTGATCCTTGATTGAGGCACAAAATATTCTAAGAGTTTACCCAAGGGGTGCCTCAGAATCCCCTTTAAGAGATGGGCTGGATTCATCAACTTTCTTTCTTTTCGTATTCATAATCGAGGGAGTGATTTGTGGTTTGATTTGATCGATCAATCTTCATAATCTCCATATTCCAATTCGATCCTTGAAGTAAGGACTGTCTTCCGATAGCGACTGTAATTGATCTTGTTTCCTTTTTGATGGCCTTGACATCCTTTGATTTAGCACTGCCTTGCTGCACTTGATCTTGTTTTCTTTCTGATATCCTTGACATCTTGACTTCCTTTGATTGAGCATTGTCCTCCTAATTTCCTGCAATCAAATAAATACAATTAAATTTGCACTACTGTCATCATTGAAACTTAGGTGAAACAATCTCCCCCTTTTTGATGATGACAATCAAAAAGAGTAAACAGAGTACACTTCCCTTTCACAGAGTAAAATGCTGCTCCCCCTGAGTTGTTTCCCTATACTGAAATGCTGCTCCCCTTGAGTTGTTGCTCTGCTTTACTCTCACGTTTCTCCCTCTTTGATATCAATCAAAAAGAAAGAAGAAAGTGCAGATAGAACAGACATAACAGAGTAGATAATGTACATAGTAGTTAGGGTAGCAGATATTATGCCTTCAGCAGAGGCACATAGTGATGGTTCTTACAGAACAATGTACAAGTAATTAAAAAAATAAACCAAATAAAGAGCAAAAGAGATTGTTTTAAACACACAGAAAACTGCCTTAGTTTCTCCCCAGAAAGTATTTCAGGGTATTTATCACTTTGGTGCAGAAAGAGTCATAGGAGGTTTCTACTTCTTTGGTGATTTTTTCTATCTTCTCTGTCATGGAGTTGAATTCCTTGATTCCTTGCCTCCTTGAGGCTCCCATCTCCATCCTGAGCTTAACCATATCTGTACCTATTTTTTTAGTGACTTCCTTGATCTTGTCCACCTGTTCTTTCATTGCAATGAGCATGGTTTTTACCTTATCTAGTCCTTGCTGAGTCTGATGTAGGTTGTTGGTAGCAGTCGACTGAGGCTCAGTTGGTTAAGTAGTTGGCTCAACCTGTACTGGAGTACTTTCAACCTTGGAATGTTTGATCCATATTTAATACACAGAATTTTCAACACTATCAAAAAGAGGAGAAAGACATTGAAAATCAAAGATAGAAATCACATCACAGTGCATATTTTTCATAAGAAAGAGACTTCCAGAGCTTCCATAATCCATAGATTTGACTTATAAGACTCAAACCTCGATTTCTCACTTGGTCCGTAGAAGTACAGTTTATCTTCTGGCCCAAAATCTGTGCTTTCCACTTTCCCTTTCTTGCATGCAAGCCTTTTGGGGGTTGATCCATAGGTCTTTTTTCTGCCTTTTTCTGGCTAACAGGAAGATCCTCCGATGAGTCACTGCTCTCATTATTGGTTTTGAGAAGGGATGATTCAAGGGATGATTCAAGGTCGACGATTTCTTAAGGGTTTTGGGATTTTTGAAACCGTTTGCTTCATCTTGTGGCAGTGGAGAATGGGAGGTTTCTCTTAGCCATGGCAGAGGAGTTGGTGAGAAGTGATGGGGAATGAGAGAGGAGGAGGGTACTTAACTAGGCTCTTGGAAGATTGAAGGGTTGCATTCGTTAGAGGAAAGGGTAGTTTCAGATTGAAGTGACACTTCTAAGGAGTTGCTTTGGCGGAACCAATGGAAGAGTAATAATTACACTCACATCAAATTAATAAATCCATCAATTAAGCAAAATTAAGAAGGAAGTAAAATATTGTATAAAGATATGGAAGATTTTTTACGCAATAGACATAATACCAATATTTTTACGCAGTAGACAAAATCGTTCTTCCAAAAGAGTTTTTGTAAAAATATCAGCAAGTTGGGACTCAATGCTAATGAACTCTTACAAAATATCACCTTTTGCAACATGATCACGAATAAAATGATGCTTAATTTCTATATGTTTTGCCCTAGAATGATGCACAAATTTTTTTGACATACATATAACACTTGTATTATCACAAAAAATAGGAGTAGAAGTAAGATTTAAATCATAATCAAGAAGTTGATGCATGATTCAAAGAATTTGTGTACAATAGCTTCCAACAGCTAAATACTCTACTTCAGTAGTTGACAAGGCAACACAATTTTGTTTCTTGCTATGCCAGGAAATTAGAGCATTCCCCAGTAATTAGCATGTGCCATTAGTGCTTTTCCTGTCATTCCTATCAACTGCAAAATCTGCATCTGAAAAACCTTTTAAATTAAAATTTTTAGAATGAGCATACCATAATCCTAATTCAGTGGTCCCAATAAAGTATCTAATAATGCTTTAACTATAGTCAAATGAGATTCCTTTGGAGCCGACTGAAATCTTGCATACTTACAAACACTGAACACTATATTTGGTCGACTAGCTGTGAGATATAGTAGTGATTTAATCATTCCTCTATACATTATTTCATCCATACTTTTTTCATTCTTGTCCTCTTCAAGAGTAGTTGTTGGACTCATTGGAGTTTCAATAGGTTTTGCATTCTCCATTCCAAACTTTTTATGAGTTCCTTGGTGTACTTGGTTTGGCTAATGAAGATTTCTTTGGAAGATTGCTTGATTTGTAATCCAAGAAAAAAAGTTAGCTCTCCCATCATGCTCATTTCGAATTCTTCTTTCATAATATGAGAAAATTCTTCACATAATACAGAGTTAGAACTTCCAAAAATAATATCGTCTACATAAATTTGAGTAATAAGATTACCTGAATTTGAATGGTTATTAAATAGAGTTGTATCAATATTACCTCGTTTGAAACCTTGATTTAGAAGAAAAGAGCTTACTCTTTCATACCAGGCTCGGAGGGCTTGTTTGAGTCTGTATAGAGCTTTTGGCAACTTGAATACATGGTTTGGGAAATTGTTGCTTACAAAGCCAAGAGATTATTTCACATATACTTCTTCAGAGATATATCCATTTAGGAATGCACTTTTTACATACATTTGAAATAGCCTGAATCCTTTATGAGCAGCAAAAGCAAGTAGTATTCGAATGGATTCTAATCTTGCTACAGGAGCAAATGTTTCATTGTAGTTGATTCCTTCTTGCTGTGAGTAACCTTTGGCGACTAGTCTTGCTTTGTTATGAACCACTTGAATAGATTTATTCAGCTTATTTCTGAAAATCCATTTAGTTCCTGCGATGGAAGCATTGGATGGTTTTGGAACCAAGTCCCACACTTTATTTCTTTCAAATTAATCAAGTTCATCTTTCATGAATTTGACCCAGTAGTTATCTTTGAGAAAATCATCAACCTTTTTTGGCTCAATTTGTGATATTAAAGCCATGTGAGAGTTGAGCTTTTGAGATTTTCTGGTAGTGATACCTTCTTGTGGATTTCCAATGATGAACTTGTAAGGATATCCAGGTTCACTTTTCCATTCATTTGGAACACCTGTGACTAGCTTCTTTTCCAATGTAGTTAACTGTTCAGTAGAAGATGGTTCCTGAATTTCAATGTGCTCCTCAGTTGACTGAATTTGCTGATTAGTCGCCTGATCGTGACTGTCTTTTCCTGTAACAATAGACTTTGGGACAACAGAAATTTTTTCATCTTCAGGAAGTTTTTCATTCCTTAAGCGAGGGCTAGTATCCACTGAAACAACATTAATGGATTCCTCAATACATAAGATTCTTTTATTGAATACTCTATATGCTCTACTTGAGGAAGAATATCCAAGAAAAATACTTTCGTCGCTTTTTGGATCAAACTTACCCAGATTGTTTCCATTATTGTGAATGAAGCATTTACAGCCAAATGGATGAAAATAACTAATGTTGGGTTCATTACCATTCCATAGCTCATATGGAGTCTTTTCAAGAATGGGCCGAATTAGGCATCTCTGTTAATGATATGACACGTTGTGCTTACAACTTCTGCCCAGAAGTGGTGTGGGAGAGAGCTTTCCACAATCATGGTTCTTGCCATGTCCTGCAAAGTTCTGTTCTTACGTTCTACCGCTCCATTTGTTGAGGTGATCTTGAGGAAGATAAGTTGTGAGAAATTCCTTGATCATTACAGAAGTTTTCAAAGTCTCTGCTTTCGAACTCTCCTCCATGGTCACTTCTTATAGCAGAAATATAATATCCCTTTTCACGTTGTACCTTCTTATAGAAGACTTCAAAGTTCCTTAAAGTTTCATATTTATGACTCAGAAAAATAATCCAGGTGAAACGAGAAAAATCATCTACAATCAAAGGCATATTTTCTACCGCCAATGCTAGCAGTTCTAGTTGGACCAAAAAGATCCATATGCAAAAGTTGAAGAGGTTTTGTAGTAGAAACAATATTTTTGAACGAGTTTGCTTTCCTACATGCATCACAAATTTGATCTTTTGAAAAATCTAGTGTTAGAAGACCAATGACAAGATCACGTTTGAAAAGTTTTTGAATAGTATGCATGCTAGCATGGCCAAACTTTCTATGCCATAACCAGGGATCATCAATCATTGTAGCTAAGAAAATTTGATTCCCTAGACTGCCAATATTGCTAAGAGTATAGACATTTCTATCCCTACTTCCAGATAAAATAATTTTACCTGATTCGTTTTTCAATGAACCAACCATATTTTTTGAAATGAACCTCGTTGTCACTGTCGCATAGTTGACTGATGTTGAGCAGATTGTAACCAAGTTCATCAACTAAGTAGACCTCATCTACATCACATGATGAGCGGAGGGGAACTCTTCCTACTTCAATTATATTTCCTTTTGATTTGTCTCCGAAAGTGACTGATCCACCATCAAGTTTAGTGATAGATTTGAATAATTGTTTGTCACCTGTCATGTGTCTGGAACACGCGCTATCGAGATACCATTTTCCTTTTTGATTCTTCTTGCGGTGTTCCTGCAAAAACAAATTACTTATTTTTAGGTACCCAAACCTGCTTGGGTCCTAGACGGTTAGTGTTCTCATTGTTAGCCTAGTTAGAGGCCTTGGGTCGCCAAACCCATCTTTTGTTATTCTTGAACCTGCAACGATTGTAAATATGGCCAAATTTTTCGCAATAAAAACAAGATGGATTGATGGGACTTTCAGAAGTCTTATCTTTAAACCTGCAATGGTTAGATTTATGCCCATTTTTGCCACAATGAATGCATGCAGTGTAAGATTTTCCCCTAAATGAATTAATACGAGAAGTTGACTGGTTAGATATGATGGAACTTTGACTGCTGGATTTTCTCAATCCATTCAGTTGAAGTTGAAGTTCATGAACTTCTTCTTGAAGCATGTCTTTTTCTATTTCACATACTTCAAGTTTCAGAGCCCGGTCTTTCTGTTCTCGTTGAATCTTTCGAAGCTCATTTAGGACCTTCTCAATGTCAATAAGAGCAATATCAATAAATTCTTAAAGTTCATTACATTTGGGGCACATAGGAGAACGTACCTCACTGATTCCTTCATCTGCCATGAGACCCAACTGACTTGAGACTTCATCACTGCTGTCATTTATAGCCATGAAGCACATGTTAGCAATTTCTTTATGATCAGATTCTTCTTCATCACTCCAAGCTCCAAAAGACTTTTTCTTTTGAAGATTTCTGCTGAGTTTCTTTTTCAGTTCAGGGCATTCTGCTTAAATGTGTCCGTGTTTTCCACATTCATAGAATATTCCATCATTTTTGTCATTTTCATTTCCCATCTTACCTTTTCTGAAGTTCGGCTTGCCTCTTCTATTGTTCCTGTTTCTCCTCATCATGCTTGTCACGACTTTAGAGAGCATAGCAATATTTTCATCTTGTTCTCTTCCTCCTCCTCCTCCTCCTCCATCTTCTTCTTCAATTTCTAATTCAGCCACAGTTGCTTTAAAAGCGACTGTTTTTCTTTTCTCTTAATGAACTTGCCTGTCTAAGTGTGTTTTCAAAAAATCAATAAGATCACCTTTGAGTTCATCATATGACATTTTGTCGAGATCCTGACATTCGAGAGCAATAACTTTGGGTTGCCAAATAGTGGGTATACTTCTTAGAATTTTTCTGACCTGTTCTCCGCTTCTGATTGGTCTATCAAAGGATTTCATGTCCCCAAGAATTTTGCTGAATCGAGAGAACATTTTTTCAACAGATTCTCCGTCTTTCATTTGAAATAATTCATAGTCACGCACAAGGAGATTTATTCTTGTCTCCTTCACTTTGTTGGTTCCTTCATATGTGACTTCTAACTTGTCCCACATTTCTTTAGTAGTTTCACAGCTTGATATCTTTTCATACTCTTCACCACTAATGGCATTGTATAAAAGATTTTTTGCCTTAGCATTCACTTGAATAACATCAGCTTATTTTTCAGTGTAATCATCTAAGTCCAGAGGATCAGGTGATATTATGATCTCATCGTCTTTATCCTTCTTTTGAGGAATTGAAAGATTTCCCTTTTTGATCACATGTCATACTTTAATATCGTATGACATTGTATAGGTTTCCATACGTACTTTCCAATATGAAAAGTGCTGGCCATACAAGTATTGTGGTCTTATTTGATAAGTCCCTTCTTGAAATGGAGCTCAAACAACTGTCTTTGACGTCATGTTCTTTTCATCACGTGCTGTTAGGAAATATTGTGAGTCGTTGCTCTGATACCAATTGAAAGTACAAGATGGGGGTGAATTATAACTAAATTTAAAAACTTAGTTGACTCAGAAAAGACTTAGTCGACTTCAATTTATCAGCAGGTTTGATTGGCGATGAAAATAAATTGCAAAGAATTTAAAAGCTGAGAATACAGGAGTTTTATACTGGTTCATCACCGGTGTTGTACCTACATCCAGTTCCCTTGGGTCACAAAGGTTCTCTTAGATCTTCAATAGTTTGTTACAGTAGTAGTGGTTTTTGGATCGTTTACCACCAACGATTTTCAGTAACGATGTTTTATAAACTTGACACAACTCTTGTTTATTTCCTAATATTTCCTATCTTTTGAGACAATAGTAAACTTAGGAATACAGTGTTTGTGCTAAGAATTAGAAAGACATAGAAAATGGTGGTAAGTTACGTGATTGAATTCTTGAGTCTGCCAGTCTTCTTATACGAGAGTCTTGAGTAGCCGTTGCAAATTGATCCTTGATTGAGGCACAAAATATTCCAAGAGTTTTGACCCAAGGGGTGCTTCAGAATCCCCCTCAAGAGATGGGCTAGATTCATCAACTTCTTTTCTTTTCGTATTCATAATCAAGGGATTGATTTGTGGTTTGATTTGATCAATCAATCTTCAGATTCTCCAGATTCCAATTCGATCCTTGAAGTAAGGATTGTCTTCCTATAGCGACTGCATTTGATCTTGTTTCCTTTTTGATGGCCTTGACATCCTTTGATTCAACATTGCCTTGTTACACTTGATCTTGTTTCCTTTCTGTCATCCTTGACATCTTGACTTCCTCTTATTGACACTGTCCTTCTAATTTCCTGCAATCAAATAGATACAATTAGATTTGCATTATTGTCATCATTGAAACTTAGGTGTAACACATAGTCGGGTTGATTCTAAACCAATTGTATCGGGTTTTCAAACCTATAAACCAAACCAACAAAAGTTGGGTTTTCCAAGCTCAGTTTTTCAACTTCGAATTTCCCCCGATAAAATCTTGATAGCACAAAACATATAAGTTGTGCTCCAAATATTTTTTTGGGTCCTAGTAGGGTACAACTATACAAGGTGTTATTCAAGAAAATAACACAATATAATATGATATGAGTCATGACATTATGCTAAAATATTCAACAATAAAAATAATAAAATCGTATAAAATAAATTTTGCTAATTAATAAGCCATAGTAGAAATGAACATAATCTAAAAGTACTAAGTCATACTAAAATAAGTACGACTAATAAGTACTAAATATTAATTACATAACTAAATAATAAAAAAATAAGTTATGTATTTTTACTGTCTAAAGCAATGCAAAACTAAAAAAATTAGATATCCAACACTATTGTCATCCCTAGTATTGAATGAAATTTTTTTTGTTAGTATTAGTATTGACTTGGTTTTGCTTTGGGCTTTATTTGAGTTACTCACACTTATGAACTATAAAACATATTGGATCATTTAAATTTCGAAGTCCAAGATTGAAATAATACGTTGAAAGAGAGAACTAGGAAATTTTTTAAAAATATTTATAAATTATATTACAATATATACTTTTATATAAAAAATATTTTAAAACTTGTATACTTGTAAATGCCGGGTTGGTTTGGTTTCGGTTTGATATTTTTTTAATTAAAACCATACCAAACAATTATGGTCGGGCTTTTTTTTCCAACATCAAATCAAATCATAGTCGTATTTTTTTCTGTTTGACTCGAATTATCGAATTGGTACGATTTATCAATTTTTTCTGTACACTCCTACTTAGGAGTAATATGAGTAGCATTTATGACGAGATGTAATAAATTTTCACATTATCAGTGTAACTTAACTTGTTATAAAAACTTATTATTTTTATCCTAAGTTACTAATTATTGCTATGAATAAAATTATCTACAATTATTACATAATTATTTATTACATGGGAGAACTAAATTCAAATGCAAGATTCCCGCTTGGGTATATTATTATTTTTTATTTTATAAAGAAAGGGGAAAAGGGCCGAATATATCCCTCCACTTTAGAATATTGTCTATATTTAACCTACGTTATACTATCCAGCCAAATTTACCCCTACCGTTATACTATCCGGTCAAATTTACCCCAACCATCACCAAACTTTTAAAAATTATCCCTTGATCTGTTAGGTAATCCAAAATCTCTCAATTTTTTTTTATTTAAAACTTGTTGTTCTTCTTGCTCCACTATTTTCAGAAATTACTATTGATGTACTAGACTATACAAATAATTCATGGATATTTTTAATTATCAATGCACCCACTTCTCTTCTTGTGATAATGTGTTTGGAATTGGTTTAAAATTTATTTATTTTTAACCATATACACATCGTAGAATTCAGTGAGTCTAAATATTGTGTATTATATGCAGGTGATCATCATGTATGACATATATATTTGAATATATTTTGTTATTGTCTGGTTAGTGTAAAGTTCGATCAACTAACTTAAGAGTGCACAATGTGTAGGTATTTGATTAAAGCAAAGTTGAATTCGACAATGTAAAGTTTCCATGGAACTTCAATTTTTCACTAATACTTGCAAAGTCTCCATACCTTTGGACAACGAATTCATTAAAGTTGGGGTGTTGTAAATACTTTTTGAATTTAGACAAGCTACCTAATTAAAATTCTTCAATTTACTATACTTTACTTACAAACTGTTGTATTATTTTAATATTTTTTTCTTCTTTTTTCCACATTAAGAAAGCAGGTAAATGCCAATTATTTTAAAAATAGTGAATCAAGAAGAAGAATAACTGATTTAATTAAAATGACTTGGGAGATTCTGGGTCACATGACTGACAGAGGAGTAATTTTTAAAAGTTTGTTAATGGTAGGGGTAAATTTAGCCGGATAGTATAACGGTAGGGGTAAATTTGATCGGATAGTATAACAAATGTTAGATGTAGACAATATCCTAAAGTAGAGGGATATATTTGCCCTTCTCCCTAAAGAAAGTGAGACAAGAAACTAACAAGATGAGTATACTATTTAAAGTAGAGTACAAGTGTAAATATAATATATTGACAAAGTAGGCCCCTATTAGGAGTATGTTGTATATATCATGCTAATTTACTTTGAGGTCAAACGTGTTAGAAGTATTTGTTTTTAGGCATGTTCATAAATTATATTCTTCTTTGAAATTGAAAAAAGGATATTAGTTGCAAAAGTGCTGCATTAGAGGCGTCTAATGTTGTTAATCTCTTAGGATCCTTTTTGAAAAACGATAGTTATGGCTTCTAGGAATCTTCCGTTTCTCTTCACAGGTCATACAAGTGGCAGCGTTATGAATAACCAGTTTTTGTTTTCGGGGTACAACGTGTTGCTAAATAAAAAAATGTGAGTATTTATGAAATAGACCACAACTTTCATATATTTGTTTTCCTTTTAAACTATACTTCAGTCAACCACTATCACATAAAATGAAATGAAATGAATAAAGATTCTTTCACTATCATGTGTGTTAGTATCAAAAGAGGAAGGGGCGACGAGCTTGTGGAAATGACACCAGGTAGTCACTTTTGAATATGATATCTAAAATATATGTACATTTTATAATGTATTTAAAGAATGACTAATTCGTTCAAATTTAAAACATGAACGAGTTTGCTAATTTTTAAAAATATTATAATTATAAATATATTTTAAATAGTAGACTTAAAAGTGCATACTAGTGCACTTCGCCCGACGAGCTTCACTGCCGACTGAAGCCTTCGGATGCCAAACTAAAAGTAAGCCCAATCCACTGACCTGACAATATAGGTAGGCAGTGACAATAAGTTGATAAACAGTGAAGCCCAATGAAACGCAATAAATATTCTCCAATATAATTGGACCTTTCACTGTACAGGAAACTCAATAATTATTGGCGTCCAGGAGCCCATATTCATAAATGAATTCGATACGTTTACACGTTAACAGAACAGAAACTAAATCTATACATGTTGATCACGAATTAATAGTATTAAAGCAGTTTTTACTAGAGTAAAATATAAAATTAGCAGTCGGCTGAAATTAATTGTATTCATTAGTCGAAAAGTGTATAAATCAATTATGTATTTGATCACGATTCACGTATTGATACTACTATTATTTTTTTATTTTTTTTTGTCATACTACTACTACTACAAAAGCAGTTTTTATTATGCTAGAGAATCCTAATGACTACACATTCTAGTCCAGGAACCCGCTGAGATAATAACATTATCATATGCCCTTTGTTAAAATTTCTTAAACTAAGTTAAATATTTGTTTTTGTCGCTTGCGGTCGTAAATCAAATACAAGTGCCATGCTATTGGCTGGTAGACCTTTTTGAAAAAAAAATTCGTATGTAAAATTTAAGTTGTAATTTATCTTGAACCTTGTCCGACTTTTCTCTTTCTTTGTGCTTTTTATTTCTTTTTACCCCAGTCATTTCCTTTTCAGCTACCTCCCAATTTTCTATTTGTCATTTTATTATTTTTTATATTTTTTCTTTCTCTATTCTATTATTTTATATGTGGTTCTAGTAAGAACACTTAAAAAAGAGACTCCAAAATTTTAAAATTCTAAGCATTCCTCTTAATCTTAAATCTATGAGTTTTTTCTTTAAAACAGACAAATTTGGGTCTCGATGGCAATTTTGGATTGAGATCAAATTCAATTCTGTTATTATATCATAAAAATTTGTGTTATTCTATGATTATTAAATATAATTAAATTTCCTTACTATTAAATTATGATAAAAAATCTGTAAGCATTGCAAAAAATATATGCGACTTATGATTTTAATTTTGGAACTTATAGTTTATTTAATTCTATACTTATGGGTTATAATTTTTCTATTGAAGATATTTTATTTAATTTTCTTATTTTGGTGTAATTCCCTTGTTGAAGATGTTATCTTATTTGTAAATTATTTTTCATACTCAGAAAAAGATGTATAATTTCCGCGTGAAAAAGTTCATTTTACCTGTGTTGTTATAATAAAGATGTGATTCCTTATTTAAAATACTATTATTTATTTCTTGATATACAAGATGCAATTTTTATATTTGCACCTATTAAGTTTACCCGAATAAATTTAAAAAAAAAAAATTGAATAAGTGTTCCTAACAAAATCTGTCATAGTCATTATAAAATATACATTAAAAAAGATTATGACATTCGTTACCTTCGAATCCTAGATCCGTTTTGCATTCTACACCCCTTGCGATGGAAGTACCGTGTCAATAGAATAACACTAGACATTCTTGTCATCTATATATCGTGTCAGTAGAATAGCACTAGACATTCCTGTCATCTGTAATTCTGTATACAGTAAAACAATTACTACTAGGCCATACTTCTACTTGTATAATACTAACATCTCGTGATATCTTTGGTATATTTACCAGGAGTGCCTTTGCCATTATAGACAAATAACATGTCTTGATCCATCCACTGAATGACCTTAACAACAACAACATCCACTGAATGACCTTAACAAGTTTTGTAAAAACGCTTTATTTAAGTATTCCTTAAGTTTTTCGGCGCCCTATATGGATGGATGGCTAACAAATTTTAAGCTCCAAATTATTACTTTGTATTATCACTTCTAGTTCGCGCTAAAAATTATTTATATTCAATATCCGAAAAAGTATATAAAAGTTGTATAATTTTTATATATAACATACGAAATATATATATATACAAAAAATATAATTTTTTGACTATTATTTTAAGAGCGGCTATACAATGTCATTTTCCAACGTCGAAGATTGAAAATCATACTACTCCTACAAGATTAGCTCTTAAACTTGTTGTATACATCATCATATTAGATTAAATTTTGGTGGGATAAGAAAATTCTAAGATATTACCGTAACAAATGTTAGTCAAACTATGTAGATGGCCAAACGCTGCCTATATTACATTACGTATTTTCACCAGCATAAGTAAACCATAACTACAATCAACCTAGTTTGTTCAACTTCCTTTTTCCCTTATCCAAACAAAGCAATTCTCTAGACTTGAAATTCTTCCCTTATCTTCACTTTCTTGCATTTCTGTTTGATCAAATTCTCAACTCCAAAAAAATGGCTTCCCCATGTAATACATACCAACCAAGTCCTGGCAGTCCTGAAGATGACTCTATGGTACTTTTCTCAACTTCAACTTCATGTTCACCAGCCAAACAATCCACTCGAACTCAGTCTAGTTCTTCTTCATTCCACTCGTCATCTCCACCACCACCACAATCGTCTTCAAATAACAAAACTTACGAACTAAGAGTTCGTAATCTGTCGTATACTATTTCTCCGAATTCATCGATCTTTTCTTCCTTAATCAAGAAAAGTACTAAGCCAAAAATCAGCATACTCAAATCAGTCTCTTTTGTAGCTGGATGTTCTGAGATTTTAGCGATCGTTGGACCAAGTGGAACGGGCAAGTCAACTTTGTTACGTGTGATATCAGGTAGGGTAAAGAACAAAGATTTTGATACAAAAAGTATATATCTCAATGACCATGCAATTACTAGTCCTGTCCAATTAAGAAACATATGTGGTTATGTGGCTCAAGAGGACAATTTACTGCCTCTCTTAACAGTGAAGGAAACATTAATGTTTAGTGCAAAATTTCGGCTAAGAGGGATGAATTCAAAAGAGAGAGAAGAAAGAGTTGAAAGCTTAATGCAAGAACTTGGGCTTGACCATGTAGCTGATAACTTTGTTGGAGATGAAGAGAACAGAGGAATTTCAGGTGGTGAAAGAAAAAGAGTGTCAATTGGAGTTGACATGATTCATGATCCTAATATATTACTCTTAGATGAGCCAACTTCAGGACTAGATAGCAGTTCAGCACTTCAAGTTATTGAATTGCTCTCATCTATGGCAAAAACAAAACATAGAACCATAATTTTATCTATCCATCAGCCTAGTTATAGAATTCTTCAATATATTTCTAATCTCTTGATCCTTAATCATGGATCTGTTGTTCATTATGGCTCTCTTGAATCGCTCGAGGAAAATATAAGTAGGCTGGGATATGAAATTCCTATTCAGCTTAACCCTCTTGAATTTGCCATGGAAATTATATCCGTGTTGGAAAACCAGGACTTGCATTCCAAATATCAGTCATGTTCTTATTTGAGATGGGAAGAGGCTATAATTCAAGATGGCGCGAGTAAAGAAGTAATCGATCAGGCAAAAACTGGTGCTGTTTCGAATTCAGGTTGCTCAAGTTTATTTGAAATAGCAGTGTTATGTTCAAGATTCTGGAAAATTATTTACAGGACAAAGCAACTGTTCGTGGCGCGAACAATGCAAGCACTCGTGGGAGGATTTGGACTTGGAAGTGTGTATATTAAAATGAGGAATGATGAAGGTGGAGTTACAGAAAGATTAGGCCTTTTTGCATTTAGCCTTAGTTTTTTGCTATCTTCTACAGTTGAAGCACTTCCAATTTATCTTCAAGAAAGGCGCGTTATAATGAAGGAAGCGTCAAGAGGAGCTTATAAAATCTCTTCTTACATGATCGCGAACACGATAATCTTCCTTCCATTTCTCTTTGCAGTAGCCATTCTTTTTGCTGTCCCAGTTTATTGGATCGTAGGGCTGAATCCTTCGATTACAGCTTTTGTGTTCTTCACTTTTGTGGTTTGGGTGATAGTCTTGATGGCAAGTTCTTTGGTTCTGTTTCTGAGTGCAGTTTCTCCTGATTTTATATCAGGGAATTCTCTGATTTGCACTGTTCTTGGGGCTTTCTTTCTCTTCTCTGGCTATTTTATACCAAAGGAATGCATACCTAAATATTGGCTGTTTATGTACTATGTTTCTTTATATAGGTATCCTTTGGATGCACTACTGACAAATGAATATTGGAGTTTGAGAAGCAAATGTTTCTCTTGGAGTGATGAAAATCATTCAGAATGTTTGCTGACAGGATATGATGTGTTGAAGAACAGGGGACTTGACAAGGATACTAGGTGGATGAATGTTGGAATTATGTTTGCTTTCTTTGTGTTTTATAGGGTTATTTGTTGGATTATTCTTGCAAGGAAAGTGTCAAAAACAACAATTTGAAAGATTATAACCAGCTGAAGATCAGAATTCAGGATGATGAAAAAGCACATTTGCTGGAGATTGAAGACCAACAAGCTCAGTGTTGAAGATTGATGACAGCCTGATTATCTCATGTTTATTCCTACATTAGATTAGCTTACTAGAGTGATATTGTACAAATCTTTTATTTATCATGTTAAATCTAGTTGTCATGTACTAATAGCCTAAAGTCTTTATGAACCTTGTTTTTTATTTTGGGACTGTTTATATGAAACTCTTTTCATTTTGGGACTGTTCCAAATATTAGATACTATTTTATTTTTATACGACTTTTGTAACTTTTAAGAATTTACTATTTACATTTTGACTTTGATTAAATGTTTGTTTTATTTTCAACCATTACTTTAATATCGTCTTCTGTTGTCACTAATTTAGTAGTTAGTACTATATAGGTCAAATTAGCGTCTTAAACTCAATATCTAGTTGAAATACCATGATGTAATGGAATGGATGGAGTTGTAGATCACAAGTTCTTAGATGGCTGACAATACGACAAGTAGCTCTAAATGGGCTGGACAACTTCTATGAGATATCGTATTAAACCGTATGTAGTTCAAAGCAGCCCAATCCATACATGATTTGCCAAGACATATGAGAAAATGAAATTAGATAGCCGCTGTAAAATAATAGTCAAAAAAATATATAAAATTTATATATTTTTTGTATATATATAAAATTTTATATATTATATACAAAAATTATACAATTTATATACACTTTTTTGACTACCAAATATAAATAATTTCTAACGCGGGCTAAATGTAATAATACCCCAAGACATATGCAGCATGAGTCTTAACTTTGGCCCAACCTACCTGTTTCTCACCACTATCGATGACACCATGATAAGGCGACTAGTTAATCTGTTTCAAGAAAAGGTGTCAAACGGGCCGGGCTGGCCTTGATCGGACTGGGTTGGGACGGGAACCGATCTGTGCCAGGGAAAATTTGAACATCGATTAACCGGACCAGTACAATTCCGTAAGGTCTTGTCACTCGTGAACCGATTAACTGAACCGATTCAATGGCTAGTTCATTAATTTTTTTTTATAATAATCTTGACCGTTGGCAACGGTCAGCTGCCATTTGGACCGTTGTCCAACGGCTAATTTGCAAGAATAGCCCTTTCTTAGGCATTTTTCCCCCAAAAATAACACTTTAATTTACTAATTTAGCCCTTTGAAAAAATTATAAATAGACTCTTCCCCTTCTTCATTTCTTCACTCATCTCTCAATTCTCAAACTCAAATTCTCAATTCAAGTTAAATCATGCCTCGTGCTTCTAGAGTGCGCTCATATGTTTGGGAACATTTTGAGCTAGTAGAAGAAAATGAAGAAGTTCGCAAAGTAGAGTGCAAGAACTGTGGTCGAGTCTTAAATGTTCGTCGAAAGTGGGAGGGCACGGGCTGTTTAAGGAGGAATATGAAGAGTTGTCTTGAGCGTCCTCCAGAAATTCGTATTTAAGTTGATTTGAGATAATTTGTGTTATTTTGAAATTATTAGACTTATTTAGTTTTTAGTGTTTTACATTTTTACTTTATTTTTATGTAAATTACGATTGTTATACAAAATACAAAAAGAAATTAAATAGATCTAGCCCGGCCTATTAGGCCCGAAACCGTTCCGGTTCAATTTAGTACCGGGGAAGTCCAAAACCGATAAACCCGATAAAAAATAATCGATAACCGGATCGGTAGCGAAACCGACCGGTTCCCTTTTCCTTTACCCGACCGGCCTGGCCCGGCCTGACCCGACACCTTGACACCTTTAGTTTCAAGCATATAAACAAATTAACAAAGTACAAGTGCAAATTGTTTACAACTTTATCGTTGGCTAATAAGCCCCATCTAGCTGGACAAAATGGTTAGATATTTCTTCTGTACCATATTTTGGAGCCACAAGTAGTGATGGCAATATAGATAACAAAAATAGTTATCCGTTCATATTATTCACTAAAAAAATAATCGAATAATAAACTTTAAAAAAATGGGTCACATATGGATAACAACCATATTATACACTTAAAAATAGATAACCAATGTGTTTAACTTTTATATTTGCAAAGATTTTAATTGGGGCTTCTTCAAGTTTGGAATACTAGAAATTCTTCCAAAAGTGATAATATTGAAGAAGCCATGGATAATACGGGTATCCACGTAAAAATCTTGGTGTCGTCGTCACTCTTTTATTCTTGTTAATTACCGTATCTCGCTGCTACATTATTATTCCGCTTTTATTACCGTCAATATTATTTTTGTGGGGGGAGGGGGGGGGAGAGGGGTTACTCCCAACAACTGGTATCAGAGCACTGGTTCTGCTCGTTTGCAGAAGTACTATTCAATGATGGTAGTACTATACTTGGTGACGAAAACAAATGACAGGATTAAAGTACGAGATAGCAAAATTTAACGGAGATAGCGGTTTCTTAACATGGCAAAGAAGGATGGGGGATTTGCTCATCCAACAAGGATTATACAAGGTACTAAATGTTGATGCCAAAAAGCCTGATACCATGAAAGCTGATGATTAGGTTGACTTGGATGAAAGGGCTGCTAGTGCAATCAGGTTGTACTTATCAGATGATGTGGTAAATAATATCATTGATGAAAACACCACATGTGGCATTTGGACAAGGTTGGAAAGTCTATACATGTCCAAAATGCTAAAAAATAAATTGTAACATGAAGAAGCAACTATACGCCCTACACATGGGTGAAGGTACGAATTTTTTATCACATTTAAATGTGTTTAATAGACTAATCACACATCTCGTCAACCTCGGAGTGAAAATTGAGGAATAAAATAAAGCCATCTTTCTTTTGAACTTATTGCCATCTTCGTACAATAATTTGGAAACAACCATCCTGCACGGTAAGACTACTATTGAGTTGAAAGATGTCACATCGGCTCTTCTACTCAATGAGTAGATGAAAAAAAGCCTGAAAATCAAGGACAGGCTCTCATCACAGAAGGTAGAAGCAGGAGTTATCAAAGGAGTTCGAGCAACTATGGTAGATTCGGAGCTCGTGGGAAGTCTAAGAACCGATCCAAATCAAAATCCAGAAAGTGCTACAATTGTGATCAATCAGATCACTTCAAAAGAGATTGCCCAAATCCAAGGAAGGGCGAAGGTGAAACAGTAGCCAGAAGAATGACGACAATATAACTGTCATGGTGCAAAACAATGATAATATTGTTCTTTTCATAAATGAGGAAGAAGAATGCATGCACTTGGCAGATCCAGAGTCGGAATGGGTGGTTGACACAGCGACATCTTACCATGCCACATCGGTAAAAGATCTTTTTTGCAGATATGTAGCAGGTGATTTTAGTACTGTGAGAATGGACAATACAAGTTACTCAAAGATTGCGCGGGATCAGTGACATTTTTATCAAGACAAATATCGAATGCATATTGGTTCAAAAGGACGTGCGGCATGTACCTGATTTGCGGATGAACTTGATCTCGGGAATTGCTTTAGACCGAGATGGATGCGAGAACTATTTTGCGAAACAAAAGTCGAGACTCACCAAGTGATCATTGGTGATTTCAAAGGGAGTTGTTCATGGCACATTGTACAAGACAAATGCAGAAATATGCCAAAGTGAATTGAACTCGACACAAGACGAGATTTCCGCAGATTTATGGCACAAAAGAATGGGTCATATGAGCGAGAAGGAATTACAAATTCTTGCCATAAAATCACTCATTTCTTATGCCAAAGGTACAACGGTAAAACCTTGTGACTATTGTTTATTTGGTAAGCAGCATAGAGTCTCATTTCAGACATTGTCTGAAAAAAAATTGAATATACTTGATTTGGTATATTCTGATGTTTGTGGTCCACCAGAAATTGAATCGATGAGCGGTAACAAATATTTTGTTACTTTTATTGATAATGCTTCACAAAAATTGTGGGTTCATATTTTGAAAACTAAAGATCAGGTGTATCAAGTTTTCCAGAAGTTTCATGCTCTGGCGGAAAGAGAGACAGGCCAAAAGTTAAAGCGTCTCCGAAGTGACAATGGAGGTGAGTACACTTCAAGGGAATATGAAGAGTATTGTTCGAACCATGGGATCAGACATGATGTAGCACCCCGAAAAATTTCGAAATACTTAAATGCATTTAAGAAAGTTGTTGTGTACTAATTATATTATTTTGTCTGCAGACGAAGACTATAAATATGATGGATATTAATTGGATATGATAATAAGTGTACGAGGTGTATTTGAAGTAATATAGGGCATAAGGAGAGCCCTTGGGACAAATCAAGTTGGAAATTACATAATAGACTAAAGTTTCAAGTGAGTACACACAAGATCTAACTTTGGACGAGAATATCCACATATATATAAGGAGGTGATGGAAAACCTATCAAATGAATGATCTTCGAGCCTAGTTTCTAAAGCTTCAAATCGTTTTTCGACATTCCTACAAGAAGTTTTGACCAAATTATCGAAGGCTGGCAGAGGAGCGAACTGCGGATGCGAAGCATCTGGGGCCACGTCCAAAAGAAAGGCTGGCAGTGAAGTGCTGCCATAGCATCCAGGTCTGCGTTCGAGCTTCGAAGATGAGTGAACTGGGATGCGAAGCATCCGAGGCCGCGTCCGAAACCCAGAAATTTGGGCCTATAAATACAAAATCGGGGGATAAGAGTATTTTGAGTATTGAGGATTAGTGTTCTTGAGGTGAATGGGCGATTTTAAGCTCAAATCAAGTCCAATCAACCAAGGTAAGTTGTTAATGATGTTTTGGGTTGATTCTTACTCAATATACATGAGTTCTAACATCATTCTTGCATCCAAATGCTAGATTTCATCATCAAATCCTCAAGAACACTAAAATCACTAAAGTTGTGATTTTTCAAGATTGAGCTACTAGAGGTAATTTCAATGCTTCAAACTCGTTTATTATGAGTAGTTAGAAGTATTTGAAGTATTTGTTACAAGTTTTAATAGTTGAAAGACTGGATTATAAAACTCTAGTTCATGGCATGAATAGTAATTTTGAGAAAATAAGAGAGAAGATTTGGCGATGAAATTAATGAATACAATGAACCAATGGAGTTATTTGTTAGCAAAAGTTGGAAGTGATCAACTAAGTAATCACCCGAATTATATATTTTGCAAGTGTTGACTATGAAAGACGATGAATAGTAACTTGGTGGCATTGAACAATTGATGTAGTATTATTAATGACTTCGAATAAGTATTAAAATATAACAATGAAGTTGAATGGTCTAGCTTCTAAATCTATTTGGCGATTTGAATTGTTGGAGGCTTGTAGCCAACTTATGAGCCATATATGGATATTGATCAATATTTTAGGTCATAGTTTGATGTAATTAGAATATCAAATTGTAAATATCGACTTGTTGGTAATGTTTGGGTATTTTAATCAATATTGGAATGATGGAAGAGGATTGAAAGCTTGTGGGAGTTAATAAAGTGAAAGCGAGGTAAGTTGATTAAAACTTACTCTTCTTGAGGGACTTTCTCTAAAAGCATGTTTCAAGTTAATACTTAAGTTATTTGCAAATGTGCTTTCGTGCTTGTGGGGACAAACAAATACGAATATCTCCCTGCACTAGAATATTATGTTGTATATATAGTGTCATGCCGTTTTATAAAATTTTATTTTAAATCTTATTGGCAAGATGATACTCAAGGTAAATGTTATAAGTTTTTATCAAAACTTACGTATTGACAAGAGTATACATATTTGAGTGCTAAAGATAAGTTTTCATGGAAAGTTTTCCTTTTGGAAATTGACGAATAGAATAGCACCTGTGGTATCTTTTAAAGATTGATGTTAAATTGCCAAAGGCTTTAGCATGTAAAAGGTTATTTATTTAATATTTGTTCGAATGATTTAGATTTTTTATAAATGCTATGAGTTGATAAAAAATAGATCCTTTAAAACTACTATGCTATGAATCTATTTTCAAGTATCAAATATTTTGGGAGTTACTTGTGTTCACCGAAATTGACTTCGGATATATTGTGTTCGTTGTCATGAAACTACACATACTGTTGTAGGTGTAGATGGCCACTTTAGGGTATAGGCTATGGCAGAGTGCTCTCCCTCGAGAGAGAACTATTTTGTGCTATTATTAGCATGGCTGAGTTGATTCGTACGACACTACGATAAGACGACCTGAGCAAGTAGGGTATATGATACTTGCCGCTAGGTACATAACCTAGTTGACCTTCTTATGTCGGTGATGGTATAGTACTCCTAGTGAAAGGTAAGGATGATTTTCTTATGTTTAGGCCTAAGGAGCCGAAAGTGATTTCAGTGACTTAAAACAAATGGAATGATTTTGTATGATTTTAACCAAAATCTTGGATTGATGTAAATATTTTAAAAGTTTATATTATGGTTTATATTTTACTTGTATTTTATTTAAAATGACAAGGATCATGAATTGATAAAACTTCTTACCGTTTTATATCAAATGTTAATGCATTATTGTTTTATAATAAAGTTTGTCCCAAGAACTTAAGTTAGAGAGAGTCTATGACACTTATTGAGTACCGCTGTGGTGTACTCATCCCTTAGGGCCCCCCTCCAGGGTCCCGCTTATTTTACATGTTTCACGATGAGGTATGATACGTGGCATGCGGTCAGGGCTAGGATGACTCTCTTTCCGAGGTATTATGAAGCACCACTTTTATTTTGTGGTAGCTATCATGTATATTCTTATTTTCTTTTATTGGAACTACTCCAAGATTAGTTCTGTTTTTTGGTATAGAGGCTCCATATAGTTGTGTTGGATTGTAAAAATAGGATTGTGGACGTCATGCATAAAGGAATAATAATTTAATTTGATTATATCATTTTATGAAAAGTTTCATGTATGATTTTGGAAATATAAACTATGTTGTGACTTGATTTGAAAATGTATAAGATTTTCAATTGGCTTCCGCAATTATACTTGGTCTTGACATATGGGTTGGTTTTCTCGGTCGGGTAGTGTGCCGGGTGCCGGTCACATGGATTTGGGTCGTGACACATGAAAAGACAGTTCCTGGAACCCCACAACACAATGGTGTAGCTGAGAGAATGAACCGCACCATTGTTGAGAAGGTGAGAAGCATGCTCAGAATGGCTAAACTACCTAAGTCATTTTGGGTGAAGCATCAGTTCCATTGGAGTTTGACATCCTAGAGAGGGTTTGGACCAACAAGGAGGTGTCCTACTCACATCTAAAGGTGTTCGGTTTCAGAGCTTTTGCACATGTATTAAAGGAGTAGAGAACAAAACTGGATGATAAATCTGTTCCCTGCATATTCATCGGATATGGAGATGAAGAGTTCGGGTACAGATTATGGGATCCTATAAAGAAGAAGGTCATTTGAAGCAAAGATGTAATTGTAAGGCCCCGTAAAATTTTTACTAGAACCCGAGGTTTCATGGTGCGGATGTGGGTTTATGTGTTTGAGGTTTGTAGAAACGGTACAGAGTTTTTGAGTTGTACAATGCGTCAGAGAGTTGGAAGAATAATTTTGCAGAAAATGTCATTTCTGCAGTCTAATATGCGACAGCATAACCATTATGTGGGCCACAGATTGACCGTAGAGTGAAGCAGAGAAATGAGCCAATTGTGGAGGTTGTTTTGTAGTCAGTTATGCGATCGCATAAGCATTTCGCGGGCCGCACATCCATCGCAGAACCAGCAAGAGGACTTTCGGAAAGGGAGTTCTGCGGTCCATTATGCGACTGTAGAATTGGTCTGCGGACCGCAGACTTGTCGCATACCTACACACAAGTGGCCAGTTCTGGAGGGCCATTATGTGGTCCATTTTGCGAACCGCAGAAGAGTTATGCGGTTGCATATCGGGGCTTCATTTTTCTAATTTCATAACCCGACCCCATTTCGTTTTATCTAGCCATATGGGTCATTTTGTAGGGGTTATCTGATATTATAGAGAGAGGAGAGAGCTATTCTAGAGAGAGAAAGGGGTGGATTCAAGGATTTCATTACTCAACTTGGATCAAGCGCCTTGGAACTTCATCAAGAGGAACTTGCTAGGGTTTCAAAAAGGCAAGAATTTCTTCCCCCAATTCTCTAATTTCGAATTTGAGTAAAAGATGGTTAATGTGGAGTGTGATTCTTGGGTGTGAAAGTATTATTTATACATGCATGAACCAAAATATTTGTGGGAAGAATGTTGAGCTCAAATGGGTAATGATTGGGTTGTGGGATGAAGGAATCCACCATAGAAGAACCTTAAAATCAAAATGCGCACCTAGTGTTTGATAAAATACTCAAATGAGCTGAAACCATGAATATCTTTCTAATTTGTGTTCAATTTTGTTATGTCTCAAAATAGATTAGGATTGCTAGGATTTTCGGAATATTGTACTAATTTAAGGAAGCTCAAGTGAGGTATGTTGGCTAAACTTCTCTCTTAGAATTGAATCCCACGATGTTCTTGTAAGTCCCGAGTTGTTCATTCTAAATTGGCTATTCCGAATAAGCTTGGTGTCGAAATATATATATATATATATATATATATATATATATATATATATATATATATATGTATGTGTGTGTGTGTTCAAAAATATTTTTCGGATATTCTTATCATATTATGTTATTCCTCGGGAGTGTGTTCAAAGCATGAGTTATGTATTAAAATGTTATGACTTCAAGTCGTATTTCAAATAAAAATTATTATGCCAAATTGTGTAAGAAATATCTATGTGCCTAAGACTCTTAATTGCTTGCATGTGTATTTAAAGTCTTGATTTGAAAACCTTTGTTGTTGATGATCCATGATGATGGTTGAAAGGGAAAGAGGTGAGCATGAAATATGAAGTACGGTCGACGTGCCAAGAATGATATTACATTTGTGGCCACTAGTGCCAATGAAATGAAAAGAGGTGAAAAGATTATGAAATGAGCTGAAAGATTTTTTTTTTTTTATATAATAAATATTTTGGGGGTATCTATAGTCACCGAGGAAGGGTAGGTTGAAATAACCTAACCTCGAAACTACACGTGCCGGTGTAGGAGTGCATATGAGATTGATGTGGTGAAATTATTCCCCTTAATTGGGATGAGATGATTGATAAAAAAGGACGATGTCGATCCACATGGTATTGTAGTGAGACGGCCTAGGCGATCGGGTCGTGATCGGATGCCATGCTGCACACATGATGGTGATTGTGTTGGAAATTATAATTGAAATTGTGAATACACCTCCACCCGCACACATTGGGGTGAGGCGCCAGGGCCGCTTTATTTAGAGAATGTGATATTGTGAATAAACCTCCACCCGCACACATTGGGGTGAGGTGGCATGGCCGCTTTTTGTAGAGATTGTGATTGTGGTTGATGTCCTTGGGTGAGACGGCCTAGCCGATCAGGCCGTGATCGGACTCCGTGCTAACTTATGGTAGTATATCGGTGCTAAAGATCTCCCAACCTAAAATAATAAAATTTACTTGAAAGCTTATCTTTCTCCTAACTTGATGTTTTGGTATTACTTGAGGCTCCCATTGATCCTATGATTGTTCTCCCTTGTGTTGTTACCCGTTCTATTAAGAGGGTGTTTAGTCATATATACTAGTACTATTCCATATGTACTAACGTCCCTTTTTGCCGGGGGCGCTGCATCTTTAATAGATGCAGGTGGTTCCACAGTAGGTGGCATTGATCACTAATAGCGGTACACCCCGTTCCCAGCTGGCTTGGTGAGCCCCACTTCATTTCGGGGTCATGTATCTTTGTTCCTCGTGTATTATGTTGGAGGTATAGCCGAGGCCTTATTGCCGGCACTATCATTGTACTCTTTTATATCTATTAGAGGCTCCATAGACATAGTGTGGATTGTGTATTGCTGTTGGGCAAGTCAAACTTGTAATGTTGTACTTGAATCACTTGTTCCACTTCAAACTATTAAAGTGTATGTAATTTGAGACTTTAAAATGAAGTAACTAATGGTAAGGAATTGGTGTTGTATACATGATCTAGTCTCATTGTCTGATTAACGAAGTATATTTTTCCTTTATTCATGAGCGAGTTTGGGTAGAATAAAATTTAGTAGGCTTGCTTGGCTGGGTTATCTCGGTTGAGCGCTGGTCACGCTCCCCGAGGTCGGGGCGTGACAGTAATCTTCCGAGAAAGTGAAGTTGAAGTTGTAGATGATCAGTCAGCAAAGGCCAAGAATGGTATAATCCTTAACCTTGTTACCATTCCTTCTACTTCTAACAATCTCACAAGTGCAGAAAGTAGGACCGACGAGGTTACCGAGCAGGAGGAGCAACCTGGTGAGGTTATTGAGCAGGGGACCAACTTGATGATGATGTCGAGCAAGTGAAGTACCTCACTCAGGAAGAAGAACAACCTCAACCTCTGAGGAGATCAGAGAGGCCAATGGTAGAGTCATGTAGGTACTCTTCCACAGAGTATGTCCTCATCAGTGATGAGGGAGAGCCAGAAAGTCTTAAGGAGGTACTATCCCATCCAGAAAAGAACCAGTGGATGAAAGACATGAAAGAAGAGATGGAATCTCTGCAGAAAAATGGCACATACAAGCTGGTTGAACTACCTAAGGGTAAAAGACCACTCAAATGCAAATGGGTTTTTAAACTCAAGAAAGATAGAAATGGCAAGCTGGTCAGATACAAAGCTCGATTAACGGTAAAAGGCTTCGAACAGAAGAAATGTATTGATTTTGATAAAATTTTCTCACTTGTTATCAAAATGACTTTTATTCGAACAATCTTGAGTTTAGCAGCTAGCCTAGATCTTGAAGTGGAGCAGTTGGACGTGAAAACTGTATTTCTTCACGGAGATTTGAAAGAGGAGATCTATATGGAGCAACTGGAAGGATTTGATGTAAATGAAAGGAAACACATAGTGTGCAAATTGAATAAGAGTCTTTATGGGTTAAGGTAGGCACCAAGGCAGTGGTATAAGAAGTTTGACCCATTCATGAAAAGTCAAACTTATGTAAAGACATATTCTAATCCATGTGTATACTTCAAAAGATTTTCTGACAATAATTTTATTATTTTGTTATTGTATGTGGATGACATATTAATTGTAAGAAAAGACAAGGAGTTGATCGCAAAGTTGAAGGAAGATTTGTCCAAGTCATTTGATATGAAGGACTTGGGCCAACACAACAAATTCTGGGTATGAAGATATTTTCGAGAGCGAACAAGCAGAAAGTTACGGCTGTCTCAGGAGAAGTACATTGAATGTGTACTGAAACGCTTCAACATGAAGAAAGCTAAGGTAGTGCACGCCTCTTGCTAGTCATCTGAAGTTAAGCAAGAAGATGTGTCCTATAACAATAGAGGAAAAAGAGAGCATGGCCAAAGTTCCTTATTCCTCTGCCGTCAGAAGTTTGATGTATTTAATGGTGTGTACTATACCTGATATTGTTCACGCAGTTAGTGTGTTATCAGCAATAGCCCTTCAAGATTGCATCTGATATTGCTCACACAGTTGTTTTTAACATGGCAATATAACAATTAACACTTAACACTTCCTAACATGGCAATTACATCTGTCAAAATGAGTCCAGAATACAACTAGAGATAAAATAAAAATTTAGACATAAAATCTAGAACGATTGGAGACATTCAAAATACAACTGTTGCAACTAACGCCTAACTGTGCTTCACTTTCTACAGCTTCAAAGTTCAAACAACTTGCAAGTTCTATTGGCTCCCAAGGATCCCTGTTACCCCACGCCATAGATCCTCCAACTAGTTTCACCAGTTAACTGTTAGAAACTAGAAATATTCAGTAACCACAATAGACATTTTAGCATGGCTTAAACATGAAATAAACTCAATAGAACATAACTACAAAGTTTCTTCTGAGTTCTGAGTAGTACCTCTCTTGGCAGAAGAGTCTTTGGAATCACTCTGCAATGATAGAACCATTTATATTATTAATAACATTCAAGATATAACAAACTGCTAATATTCAACAACCTAACACTATATGACTCAGATGGTAGCATGCTTGAAATATGACAGCTTGAGGGCACAAGGCTTTTCAAAATGAGATCAATGAGTTAGCTAATACCCAGAAGTCGAATGAGTCTCCTGAACTCAGCTGAATGCAGAACTAGCCCAGCTTTGAAATGCGACTGAACTATTTATTCCATTGTTTGTTGTCCCAATAAAACAATGAAATCCAAGCCCCTCGACACTTTTACATACTTCAGTAGTACATTTAAAGATGAATATTCATATTCTAGCAAAGACCTACATATTTCCATTTTCTACTGCTAGAAGGACTAATGATTATAGTGCAGTAAAGAATTCCTCATTATAATTATGCAATTAGTGGAGGAAATAATAAAGAAGAAACTCTTTGAGACTATTGGTATTTTTCCTTAAGTCAACAATATGCTAATGACCAGCAGAGCATCTTTCATTATTGCTAAATCGAATTTACAAAAACCAAGATTAACTAGAAGGACTTATACATGAACCAAGAACACCAGTGTCAGAAATGCTATCCCACGATTATGTAAGAAACTTAAGAAAAAGAAAATAATATAAGACACTTAACAGTGTCTTTGCCTTATCAAAAACACTGTAAGAAGACATATTCAGCAAAAGAAATTGCAACATTATAGAAGTGAACATACCAGTAATTGGGGTCACCCAAGCACACCTTTTCTTTATCACTGAAGCATCACCACTGACGGGACTGGGAGACAAGCTCTCCACTTCACCAATAGATAACTACTAAAAAGCTCTAGGACATACACAAAGATACTTTAGAAAAAGATTTCTTGTAACAGAATTAAAATTATGCACAAACATGAGTTTTGCGATAAATATATTACAGATTTATTAACACTATATTACAGTTCGAACTCTTACTAGATATATTAACATTACACGTCAATTACGGAATGGTCTTTTCCATTGCTGGCTAAATCTGAAGAAAAAAATTAAAATAATGAGTCGTGCAATAAATATAAGCATATCCACAACACTTACATACAACAAATATAGTAACGATATTATTACCTTGTTCAAGCTGCTCGATTTTATCAAGATCTTCCTCAACACTAACAGGTTATTTTAATTTTTTATTTCCAAGCCAATCTTGAAGACACACTAGAACTTGCACCAATTTAGGAGTTAATGAACTCCTAAATGAATCAAGAAGACGTCCTCTCGTACTAAACACACATTCGGATGCCACACATGAAGCCGGAACAGCTAATACATCACGAGCCATCTCCGCAAGAACATGAAATCTAGCTGAGTTAAATTTCCACCAGAGAAGAACATCAAATTCTTTAGTGTCATCCTCAGTTCTTCACCAAAATATTTATCTAACTCTGTTCTAGTATCCACACCTCCACTCCCACTTTTATATTTTTTTATACCTTGCATGAGTGATTCTAAAAAGTCCTGTATTTTGGGTGCTTACTTGACTGCCAAAAAGCCCGGAAGTAGAAGTGTCCAATGAAGAACAATCCGAAGATGAAGCAAGCACGTCACCTTTTGAGCTGGACTTTACATACTCACTAAATAATGAAGTCATGTACTTCTTCACTTCTTCTTGTATAGTTGCCCTCGGATCTTCACCAAACATCTTTACAAGTGCATAGCCAACTGATTCGAGCTTGTAACGTGGATAAAAAATACATGAGATGAAAATTATCTTGTTCATTTTCCCTGGATCACCCCAATACTTATCAACTTTTCTTTCATCTTCTTTGCCATTTCACTTAAAATTGTATCTTCATTTATTATCAATTGCTTCAAATAAACAGCAACCGCATAAATTTTAAGAAAATGAATATTCGATGTAACATAACGTGATCCAGATATTTTCAAAGTAAGAAGATAGAAGATTTCGAGAAACTTTGTAATTCTTTTTACATTCTCCCAATCACTTCTCAAAAGTTCACCTATAGGAATTTCAACTTCAATAGAAGAATGCTCAAGATAATGTCTCAGGCCAATTTCACTAGAAGCATAATGTGAAAATACACTTTCGAATTCAACAGCACTGCGCAACATCAAGTAGGTAAAATTCCACCTAGTTGGAACATCCAAGCATAAATATTTTTACAATTGAATTGTTTATCATCAAAACATTCTTGAAACCTCTTCAACCTCGCAGGAGATTGCCTAACATATCTCACTGCATGCCTAACACGTTAAATAGACACTGAAGATTCTTTTAAACCATCCTGGACCATAAGATTCATGATGTGAGCCATACATCTCACGTGAAGGTGATTATCGTTCATCAAATTAGTTCCCATTTTTGTTAATTGCTTAGACAATTTTTTTACTGTCACATCATTTGAGCTTGCATTATCAACTGTGACAGTGAAGATCTTATTTATCCCCCAGTCACATAAGCACCTACCAATACCATTTGCCATATCTTCGCCTTTATGACTAACAATAGGGCAAAAATTAATTATTCTCTTATACATATTCCATTCACTATCAATCCAATGGGCAGTGATACACATGTAATTAATTCTTTATATAGAAGTCTAGGGATCAGCAGTAATACATACTCTTTGTTTCGTTTCTATAAAAGACCTCTTCAACTTTTGCTTTTCTTCATTAAAAAGATCAAAACAATCCCTAGTTACAGTAACACGGGAAGAGATCCGAAAATAAAGTTGCGCCACTTTCATAAAGTCTCTAAAACCTTTTTTCTCAATAAAGTTGAAAGGAAGCTCATCAACTATTACCATACGACATAACGCCTTCCTACACTCTTCTTGATCAAATTTTCAAGTAACAACAGCTACGTCACCCTGACTACCCCTCGGAACAGATTGAAAGCCTAAATTTGATTCTTTTTTTATCAACAATAGAAGGGCGTTTAGGACACTTAAACATATGAGAAATAAGTATCGACGTACCGTCTTTGGTCTTAGAACAATACTCAATAAAGCGATAGTCACATTTTGCTTTTGTACTCCCTTCGGAGCTAATAATTTCTGTAAAATGATCCCACAAAACAGACCTTTTTTTCCCTTTTTTTGGTTATATTTGACTCTGTTGTTTCAGCTTGACTTATTGCATTTGAATTAGAAACCCCACTTTCACCCATCACCTTATCACTTTGTATATTTTCAGCCATGCTATGAGTCACTGCAACAAGAGAAGAAAAAGAATAAAAATAACAAGTTCCTTAACGGATAGAAACTGTCAAAATTGATCTCAAAACAGCACAAGGCAGAGAAGGCAACAGTTGGAATGTCAATTTCAGAAGAAATCTCAGTGATTGGAGATCCGTGAAATGGCTGAATACTTTGAGATACTCTCTGATTTTAAAGGTGTAAACAACAGTGATGACCGAATATTCTGAATACATCAACAAGAAAAGAAACTTACCATCTGCTGCTCTGGCTATGGCGAGAGGGAGAAGCGAGACGGCGAGTCGGCGAGAGGGAGAGGCAAGACGGTGAGTCGGCGAGAGGGCTGGCCGCTGGGTAAAATTAAGACTTTTAGAGGTTAGGGTTTCTAATGTCTAAATGTCTAATAGAGTACTAGAAGTAGAAGAAGGAATTTTTATTAATTAATATACATATGGATAAAAATAAATTACATATATATATATATATATATATATATATATATTCTTAACGGGTTAACAGATTATCCGTTAAAAAAATTGAGATAAGCCGTTAATAAAAGAAATTCAATCCGTTCCCTATTTGTTAAACCGTTAACCTGATACCAATAAGCCATTAAGCTACTTTTGCGGTTCGGTTTTCAGTTTCGGTTCGGTTTTGAACACCTCTAATATCAGTTGCTCCTTTTGGGGCCGTGATTTATCCCTTATTCAAAAGGGTTTGTCGTTGTCACTCTTTTATTCTTGTTAACTATCGTATCTCGGTGTTACGTTATTATTCTGCTTTTATTATCGTGAATATTATTTCTGTAGAGGAATTTATTCCCAACGGCTATAATCGACCCGACCAGCCCGTTTGCCACTCCTAGCCCCAAGCATTACTGCAGTACCCCTGCAGAGTATTACGCCAAGACCTCGTGCCCCATCGGTATCTTCAGGGAATTATCTGAATATCTAAGGTGCCCAAAGGTTATATCCAACACAAGATTTAGCAGCTGATCAAAGCCCTTAGGTGGTCCTTCTATTTGTCTTCCCCAGTAAGCTCCACTTGCACAACCTTGTCAACAAGTTTTGCCAAATCTGAAACTTCTGTTTCTTTTCTGCTAGAAATTCTTCTAGTAGACCCTTTAATAAACGTGTCTCCGTCACTAATTAAGAATGCAATGGACCTTCATTATTCATTGTACTAATTAAAAACTTTAACAAACAAATCAAAATAAAATAAGTTTTATTGGTGATGAAAATAATGATGTTGGTGTGATCACAACAATCTTTTGCATGGGACACATTATTTCATGGCTTAGAGGGGAAAATGACGGGATTTCGCATTATTTTGTGCATCATAAGAAGAGGCACTTCTTGTTCTCATTCAATTCAATGATGGTAGGTCTTTGTCTATCAATACTTTATGGTATATTCAGATTACCTTTTCATCCTCAAATATTGATCAATAAGTACGACCATTTTGTGGGGCAAACAGCACTTAAAATATTTATGTTCAATAGGTAGTTGGAGAATACATAACGTTCAATAGCGATATTGTCCGTTCTGGATATAAGTCCTCACGGATTTAAAACGTGCCACTAAAATCTAAGGCTTGTTAATTTAAAAATCCAACATCCCTTTTGTATTTTGCGTATGTGAGATTCTGTATAAAGTCTGGGATATTACGGTTCTAAGTGTCTACCAACAAATTGTTTTGGGTACAGTACTTCATATTCAAGTTTTTGGATGATAAGACGGTGGGTTATAGATAAGATCTTTTAGTGTTACTTAGATATCACTAAAAGTTTTATCTACGAAATTGGGTATAAAATAAAAGTTTACTTATGTAAGATAAGGCAGTACAAGATAAAGCAAGGGACAAATAATTAATCTATTTCCTCCTGATTAATGGAGTTTATCTAAACCATGTATTCTCGGTACTCACAATACTGTATTAGTCTTTCTTTCTCAAATTAATTTTATAGTTTTGCTTTTCAATAGTCAAATCATGTCAAGTTTGACTAGTATTTTAAAATATATTTTTTTATTGATAAGAGAATAATTATAACTTACATGTGTACTTTTGATATAGTTATTAAATATCTAAATTTTAATAGTAAAATATTAATTATATGATTTAATTTAGCTTTAAAGAGAAGTTAAATTAACTATCAAAAAGCGAAGTATGACAACTAATATAGAATGGAGGAAGTATAAAGTTTCTTGTTTTAGCAAATAAATACGGTCTTAAGCTTATTTAAATACTCACTTTAGCAACTTATATATCTTTTCTTCTTGTTGTTGATTTATTTTCTTGCATTTTCACACACAAAAGAAAAAGTATGATCAATAGTTTTCTGCAGTGCAAATATTTAGAAAAAAGTATTCCATGCAACATCATATCAAGGCTGTTAATTAATTTGATTTAATTAAAAAATAAATTTTGATGTCTAGAAAAGAGAGCGTCAAACACACACAATTTCATGTCACAGAAATCATTTTTTATTTTCAGGAGATTGAGTTAAAAAGTTTTTTCATTAAGCAGACATAACTGAAAAAAATTTTACTCCTATGTTTTAGAAAACCTGCCAAAAGTTGATGTAATTTAATTAACCAAGCATTTACCAAGATGTAAATTTTACGGAAAAAAATCATATAGGTCCCTCTACAATCAAATATTAATTATATATATTCTGCTTTATAGTATTCCAAGGATAACTATTCAAGGTATTTGCCCCTCCTTTTAACGGAAAACTCAGGCTCCATTCTAAACTGGCACGTGACAAAATCTGTTAGATACCCAATTAAATAGCTAACCCATATCCAAAATTCGAATATTTCCTTTCAAAACAAATCAAATTATGTATCATCTTTTTTGGTATCATAAAAAATAAATTTAGTGTTATCATCTTCAACATATCCTTCCATCCCTTCTTCCTCATCCCTACCCAAAAATTAATAAACTCTTATCATGAAACTCGTTGAATCTCAGCCAATTCCATTCAAAATCTCAGCATCTCCTTAACACAAATATATGCCACTTCTATTTCATAATCAAGGAACTTGCTGCGGGCAACCATGATGAAATGTTCATCGATCATTTCTCAGATTCGAACATAAAATTAATATTCATTGAAAGCAAAGAAACTCAGAAATCCAAAATGAAAAAATTCAATTAAATTTCCTAATAATTATTGATAAATTTTTTTATGCAAAACCAAATTCTTCCATGAATCTTGAATTAGGGTAAAATTAATTTAAGCCATTTGGGTAATTGAAAGCGTTTGGTCGCCCGTGAAAGGAGAAGAAAAAAAGAGAATATGAGATCAAATGGGAAAAGTGGGAATGAAAAGTATATTCTTTTTGGATCGGGTAATTGGGTAGACAATTTTGGATTATGGGTTAGCTATTTAATTGGGTATCAACAAATTTTTGCCACGTGTCAGTATAGAATGGAGCCTGAATTATCTATTAAAAGGAGAGGTAAAAATATTAAAAAGGGTAATACAAGAACAAATAATAAAACGGACGCTAAATATAACTAATATTTGATAGTAGAGGAACAACTATAACCCTTTTCCGTAAATTTTAAGACTTGACACTCGGGACACAAGTTATTTTACCCTAGCTAACGAGCTCAAAGTAATTTTAACCACAAACCACGGAATTACCAATTCAAGAACTTCAAACGACGTCGTGGCTACTTCCGTGCCGTAGGTTAGAATTGCCCCCATTTCATTATCAACCCCTAATTTCCTGTAAAATCTTCTCGTCTTTCTACGGGGTACGCGGAAATTCGGGTCGAAACCAGGGGCAATTGCGGAATAAACTTCGCTATATTAAGGGCGCCAGTGCTAAACGTTTGGTTTCTCAGACGAAAAAGATCTGAGCGAAGCAGAGACAGAAGTTTCCGTTATCCGTTTCTCTTTCACTCACCACAGGCCTTCTTTCTCCCTCCGTATCTATCTATCTATCTATCTATCTATCGCTTTCTCTCTCTAAATCTCACAATTTTAGGGTTTTTGATCCCCTTCCAATCAATTACTGATTTGACTCATCAACAATGGATTCCGATTCAATCCTCAACGGTTCGATCCCTATTGCTTCCTCTAACCCCAAAGATTTTGCCAAGAAAAGAAGGGTAACTATTTCTGTTTTTAGTTTCTACCTATTCATTACGTTTTCAATATTTTTTTAGTGATTGAGTTGTATATCTGCGTAATTTCAGGCTAGTCGGTCGGCTAAGTTGAAGCAGTGCAAGCTTGATGCTCGACGCGAGCAGTGGCTTTCACAAGGTTGCATAATATCTCCTTTTTTTCATATATAATTTTGTATGTATTTGTGATCTTCCTTTTGCTGAATTTTCCATTTGCATCTTTTATGGATTTAAGCAATAAACACTGTAAAGTAAATTTTTTTTAAGAATATCGGTGAACTTTAACTTGTATTAGCAGATTGGTTACCATTTGTATCAGGTTATTGATCGGTGCTTTTCAAGAGATTTACCTGTAATACCTAAAGAGTGACTGATTTTGTGATACCGTCACTGTTGGATTTTGCATTTGGTACTGCTGATATTTGATTTACCAGAATAATAAGTAGTTTAGTCGAAGGAGGAATCTTTGTTTAAATGTAAATTTAATAGGATAAGTTAGTTGATATAGTTTAGGTTTTTGAATTTGAATATTTATTCTCCTGATTTTCTACAGATTCTGGTTTATATTGGCTATTTAAAGCCTTGTTATGCTTAATAAAATTATTGAGAGACATTTTGAATCAATACTTCTTTTTACTGCCCCATCTTTTAAAAAACCAACAGTCACTGCATAGAACTTAAAGTCTCGTTTTGTCCCTTTAATTTCAAGATTTGTAGGCACCATATATATGTGATTATTTATTTGAATTTCTTGTTATGTCTATGTTTCTTAAATCTTGGCGTTGGGGTTTTGTATAGTGAAGAACAAAGGCTTGAAGGAGGAACCAAATGCTGGAAAAACACATAGTCGAGCAAAGAATGTTGAGAGTGAGAGGAGACGATTGATTGAGAAGTTGCAGATAAAGCCAAGAGGCGAAGAGGACAATGAAGGAGCATCAAACCACTATAGCGATTCGGATTCACCTACAAGCCACACCAGTAGTGTTTTGGGAGGAAATGATTCTGGGACTAATTTCACCGGGAGCAGCAGCAGTAGTAGTTGTTGTACCAGCAGTAGCAGTGGTGGATGTTGTTCAGGGAGTATGAGCGAAGAAGATGACGACTGCTTGGACGATTGGGAGGCTGTTGCTGATGCTCTGGCTGCCACAGATCACAAACAGGAGCAGCATAATCCCAGCTTGGATTCACATTGTGAGAGGGATGATAATGTTGCGCATATGAGTTCTAGGCAAGTGACTTCTAACAGGCACATTTCAGAGTCTAATGACAGAGGATTGGCACCTAGACCTCCTCTCAGTTGCCAGGCATGGAGGCCTGATGATACCTTCCGTCCACCGAGTCTGCCAACCTTGTCGAAGCAGTATAGTTTTCCAATGAATTCTGAGCGGCATTGTCGGGGAGGCTCTGTATGGGGATGTAAAAGTTTATCCTCCATACCCACGTCATGTCCTATATGCTGTGAAGATTTGGATTTTACAGACACAAGTTTTCTCCCTTGTTCATGTGGGTTTAGGCTTTGTCTCTTTTGTCACAAGAGGATTCTTGAGGAGGATGGGCGTTGCCCCGGGTGCAGGAAGCAGTATGTCCAGGATCCAGTCAAGCGAGAGGCTACCGTAGATGGAGGCAGCCTGACAGTTCGATTGACTCGTTCTTGTAGCATGATATCAAGGTCCTAGGAAGATTCTGTTTTTCCATGAATGTGTATGTTGGGTCCTTTTCTGTCTCTGCACGACATGTGAGTGTTCTAGCTTTTAGCATAATGAGACTCAAGATTTTCCATATCTTAGATCTTGATATAGGTGAGTCTGAAAGCATGGGAAAATAGTTCTGGTTCTCTTATGATTTTTTGCATTATAGATGTGGTGCTTGTGCTGATGTAGAACACTCATTATGTGAATAAATAAGCTGATATATAAGTTAATAAATCAAGCTTTTACCTTTATCACCCTCCTATCTGATTAATATGAATGAATAATTGGAAAACAATTTGAAATTACCAGAATTATTTAAGGAACGCTTAAATTTTTGACAAGTTAAGAATGAGAAAGCATTTGCTACTAGTATTCCAAACCTTCCTGTGCTCTAGAGTCGATGAATACCTATTAAGAAATGCTTAAACTTTTGAAAATTAGAAACACAGAAATGCTTACCATCAGTTAAATAACAAAAGTGGATAAATTAATTTACCATTTAAAAAAGGATATAAGCCTTTGATAGCAAAAATTCTAAGGTGTCTGAATTTATAATTAATCATTATAAACATACTAGATAAATATTAAGAGAGGCTTACTCAAAAAAAAAAAAAAACTTAAAATATTAAGAGAGGTTGTAGGATTCTTTGTTTGGCAGTTGAAGCACTTTGTTTCAGACTTAACTGTATTGCTCTCTTCTTTTTTGCCCTTGTCAAATTATTTTTATACTTCCTGAAATATTGTAAAAAAATTTAAATGTATCCCGCAAGTACCAATCAAGTGTACGGCGTTTCAATTGAGAGGAAATGGAATTCTTAATTTGATTTACTTTTATGTCTCGAGTGTTGGAGACATGTTGTACAGGTACTAGCAGAATGTTCATGTTGGGTTTGACTAAGACATTGCATATTCTTCTTCTTAGAGGTATCTGAGCAACATAGTTAATTTTGTGGATGATGGTGCAGTCCTGTATAGATAAGGAACTTTCTGGAGTCAAAGAGGGATAATTAGGCCTTCAAATGTGTGAAGGCTTTGGAGAATCAGTGTTGATCAATGATTTAGAAGTTTTTTCTCCCAGTGTTCACTAGTACAGACTTGGTGCATATACAGATACTGCTGACTTAGACTGTCTGTATCTGTCTATGACCTTTGATTCAAGTCTAAAGAATACCATTTTGCCTGAATTGTGTTAGTTTAGGTTTTCTTGGGATGTACTAGGCTTTTATTGTGCTTTTGGAAGAAATCTCGTAAGTTGAGGTTCATTAAGTGGAGCAGTCTTGTTTATTCATTCATCAATTTATATGTATTCAGTTCTAATGTTGCTAACCATTTTGTCTTCCTCATTTTGTGCGCATTTCGCTATCTAAAGGTTCTCTTAATATTGCACATTCAATTTCTACAAGTAGGTAGTGGGCTTCCTGATCATTATGTCCTTTTTGCTTCTAAACTTACCCATCACATGTCGAGTAGAAGGGTTCTAGTGATTATTTCACCGGGTGCCGTGTTTCATATAAGATCGTGGAAGGATTTTTTTGCTTTTGCCAAATGACTCCTTTTGATGAACTTAATATCGGGGATACATTAAGAGACATCTTGTCAGTTTGGTGTATCTCGTTCAGATCAGAAGCTGGAAGAAGCAGTCATTAGTTTAGTAGCCCCTAACTTTCTAGGTCAAGGTTTGATGAATTTGATCACTTTGTATTCCTGATCTTACTCTGAGTGAGGTTGATTCTGTTAGCATATTCTCAACTGTATTCCTGATTTCACCATGAGTATGAGGTTAATAATGTTCATCATATTACTGACATTATTCTTGACAAAGTATATTCTCAGGGTCGTTTCAGTCACAGACTAGTTATTCAAATAACGTATTACAGGAATGTGATGTGATGAATAATACAAGGAATGCTATGAAGAGATTGCAGTACCAATATCAAGAATTAACTTAACATGGTATTGCCAATACATGTAATTTTATTCCGTATTCTATTCCTGTGTAAAATACTATAATTATCTGCATAAGTTATGCATGTAATAATTCTAGGGGCACTGTGATAGGAAGCATCTGGAAAATGTCTGAACCATTCTCCTGAACAGGGTTAATTCTATTGAGAGCTGAGTGCTGACTCTAGTTCTTTGAGCTGTTGCATAAGTTTGTTGCTTTAAAGTTTTCAGTGCTCAACGAATCATCTATACAATTTTTATTTGGAGCTTTTCAGTTACTGTTTACTATGTGCGTGTTGCTGGGTTCTTATGCTTGTATTTCTTTAGTTTCTAGAGCAGCAACAACAGTATTTGAGTTGTGCTGTGTCCATGAAATAGAAGATTATATTGCAACAGTTATAAGTCTCTCCAATCACATGGTTTTCGACTACTTCTGTTGTGTTCAGGAATATATGCATATTTGTCTGATAGACGTGAAGCTCTAAAGTCTAAAGGATGCTTCTATTTAATATATGTTATTATTCTGATCTCCATTATTTTCCTAGGCAATGGTATACATCAGAAACCTTCTATGCTACCAGCATTCCTTAAATAGTGTTGGCAACAATTGATGTGCTTTGAAATTCATTATTTGTCAAGTGAACTTGTATTTGTGTTCGTGAAACAATAAGAAATTATACTTTGGAAATGACGAGCTTGCAAAACCCATAACTAACGTCTGTATCATCAAGACTTTGGTCCCATGAGAAACTTTTACCATCCTGGGCGTCATTTCCATGGGACTTTAACCAGTCATAATATTGACTTATGATAAACAAAATGTAAATTAAAATGAATGAAGCAACTGAAAATCGTTTCAAGTATAGTACAACTTTCTATTTGATGGCAAACACGAAATTGGGGTGCAAAAAGAAGCAGCCGATTATCCATGCCACCGTGTAAGATGTTAGATGCAACTAGTCCAGATATACTATGTTCTTGGACGCGTAAAGTTGTCCAGTTATAGAAAGACTTGAAGCCTTTGCTTAAAGTGTAAACCTGCCTCAGCTAATAAGCTAAACCAGGTCATCAAGATGGTTTACGTCGACCGGTGAGATGTCCCCTGCCAAAGATTTTATGTTGATGTGGGTGTATTTGCTTTGAATCAGAACTTTAACGGTGCAACTGCCCGTGTATCGTTTGTTGGTTGTGGAAGAAGTGTATACTGGAGAAAATTACGAGAACAGTATGCCAGATTAACAATTACGGCACTCTTCCTCAGGTTCCTCAAAAATGTTTTCCATTTTTATGTTTTCTTCCTGTTTCCAGATTTTGCACAAACTATGAGTCCAAACCTCGCCAAGAAAACACCAGGCTAAGCCGCCTGTACATCCAATACCTAGCTTACTCCTTTTATGCACGAAGCTACTCCTTCCCCCTCAAGCTTTCCTTTTACAACCGTCTCAACTTCTCCACTAGACACCCTCTGGTCTTTCTTCTTTTCTTCCTAAATTAGTCCTCCCCACTTTATAAGTTATGCTATGCTCACAAATATGCTAAAACAACCTGCACTTAAAAATCAATCCACAAGGCAATTATTAAGAACTTTCAATTCGTGGTCTCTTGCCATTAAAAATGCAAAATCACCTCAAAGAGCCTTGTCACTCTACGCTCAAATGCAACGCCAACCCATTCCCTTCGACAGTTTCGCCATTCTTTTCATTCTTAAATCATGCACCTAGTTGCGCAACCTCCCCTCATATGCCACTTCCATGCCCATCTCCTCACATTAAGCTTTAATATCCACATGTATGTCGCCACCTCTCTTCTTAACGTGTATGCTGGAACCTCGTTTGACTGTGCATACAAGCTGTTCGATGAAATTCCCGTCAGAAATACTGTCACGTGGAACTCGATGATATCTTGCTTTTCTCGTTCCGGAGATGTTAAAGGAGCGAGGAAGATGTTCGATCAGATGCCTTTGAGAGACCTAGCTTCGTGGTCGGCAATGATTGCTGGATACATGAACAATGGGCATTGGGAGGAAGGTGCTGCGCTCTTCCAAGAAATGGTTATTTTTGAAATACTAAAGCTTGATCAAGTGACCATTGGGCAAATATTGGCGGGCTGTTTTGAAATTTGTTCAATTGGTTTGCTCCTTGGGAAATCAGTGCATGGTTTTGTCGTGAAGAATCACGTGGAACTAAAGGTGGAGCTTGGTACTTGTTTAGTAGACATGTATGCTAAATGTGGATTCATGAATTTTGCTTCTCTGGTTTTCGATATGATGAAAGATAGAAATGTCGTTACTTGGACTGCTTTAATTTGTGGAGCAGCAAAACATGGTTTTGGAACTGAATCGTTGGAGAGATTCAAGAAAATGAGACAAGGGGGTGTGCTACCTAATGATTTTACGTGGGGTACTTTGTGCTTGTGTACAAGCAGGGCTGGTCAATGAAGGTCGTGGATATTTCAAAATGATCAAAGAGTGTGGGCTGAGACCAACAATTCAGCATTATGGCTGCATGGTTGAGTTATTCGGGAAGGCTGGGTTGTTAGAGGAAGCATATGAAGTTATCAATACTATGTCACCCGAGCCTATCATAGTTATTTGGGGTTCCTTTTTGTCATCTTGCAAGTTGCATAAACAGTTTGAGATGGCAGAGCGAGTGATTGAGATGGTCATGAATGTGGTGAGACCAGAGAATGATGGAGGGGTTTATACCCTTATCTCAGACAGTCAGACTTGTATGTTCTGGGTGATAAATGGGCGGAAGCCGAGAGGGTGAGGCAATTGATGCTCCATCAACATGTGCGGAAAGCTAGAGGATGTAGCTTTGTAAGAAATAATACAACATGAAGTATTAAACTGCAGCAGAAGAATCATTCCTCAAGTTGAGAAGAATCATTTTAGAGCACATTGCTCTTTACCTGATCCTAATGCCTGAACAACATGGCTTAAGCCTCTACCTTGATGGAACATTCACCTCTTGATCAATTTTCTTGGTTTATATGCTTAGTAGTTGAATCAGAGGTTGATGATGTGGGTAAAAGTACAAATTGCATTTGATTATCTTTTCTTTTCGTTATATTTGGTGATATCTGCTTCATCTGTTTGCTTCCTCTGAGATTATTAGCTAAGCCTTTGGGTCAACGTGTTGGTAATTCAGAGGACTGGGATTCAATTTGCCTGAAGTTTTCCTCATCCTGGTTATCAGGTAATTCTCTTTGCTTCTTCTCTTCATCCCTTGACTGTGTTTTATGTCTATGATCTCCTACAAGTAACCGGATTTTGGGTGAGGTGTGTGTGTGACAGAGACAGCGCGAGAGAGAGGGTAGTTGAAGGTTGAGTAGTAAATAATCGAGATTCATAAGGTATAACGTATTGGTGCATTTACCTACTCAATGACAGGTTTCTCAAATTTTCTGAATTGATAATGGGGAATATGTGGGTACCATTATAACCAGTTACAGTGAAATAAGATAGTTTATTCTCTTTCTGGGGTGGGGTGGGATTTGGCGTGAGGGGGGTGGGGGTTAGTATGTTAATGAGATAATTCAAATGTGGAGAATGTAAAGACTATTAATTGTTTTTGACAATCTACTCTACTTTCAGTGAACTTATAAGAGTAATGAAGTTTCATCAGAACTCATGCTCAGATTCACTACTCAATATTTCTGGTGTAAAGTATGTCCTCAAGTTATGGAACCTCACAGGAGGTCTTGGTGTTGTTGATTGGGGTGGTGGTGACTCTATGCTTGATGCGTTCTTCTTTTGTACTTTCTTTGTGATATCTACACACACTTTATCAACCATGTCGAGAAAGTCTTTCACAATGGCAAACAACTGAAGCGCGTGTGTGCCTTTGTCCTTTGAAGATCCTGCTTGGTAATACTCTGTCGTTCTCTTCACAAGTTCCATGACTCTTGTTTGTTCTTCTCTGATCACCTTGAGTTCCTCTTCACATTCCTCCAGAAACCCTTTAGTCACTTTTACAAATCGATCTCTTTCAGCATTTCCACAGCACGTTATGAGCTGGCGAACATCATTTATCCGCATTGTAAGAGTGGAACATGTATTGATGAAACTATCGTAGTCCATGGTAGCTGCTTTCTTTACATTAGAGAATTCAGAACTTAATCCTTGCAAAACTGGCAAACCTAGTATTAGGTGCTCTGTATCTTTTTCTAGTTTTTCCGTCTTTCTATCAAAATCTTCATTGTCAACCTTGCTACCTTTATTGATAAGGCGACGTTTACCTTCAGAATGGATGACTTGTTCAACTACAAAATGAAGCAGAGTAGTCTTTCCATCGTTGCTTTTTACATATGATAGTTTTTGTAATGCACCAAGGTTGAATCCCTTCGCATTTCCTCTAGCCGTTCCTGCATTCATCCGATTGCCAGCCTTAAGAATGGCTTCCAGAAGTCTCAAGAAAAGTCTACATGTTCTCAGTTCTTTACAACCCTGCTCAACTGTTTGCAAATTCTCCTTGAGGATTAGAATTTCTGAATCGTAGCTTGATCTGAAAAGCATAGCATTGAAACGCTTAAAAGCAGAAGGAACAGCTTTCAGCATGTGGTGGAGAAAAGACTCGGCATCAGCAAGTTTTCTTGGGTCACCATCAAATTGGAGGATTTTTAATGTTTCTTCTTCTGTTGGGCAAATCTTGGTTAGTTTTTCAAGGGTATCAACACCGAGTCCTTGACCCTCCAAGAGGGCATCAAGTATCTCTTCGCGAGAGATTGAAAGAGACTTGAGTACAATTGCTGTGTTCTGTGACTTCCTAGGATCGAGAATAAAGATCTGCGCTGGTCGAGCCAACTTAGAAGTGCCTGAGCTTGTGGTCGTATTATTTCCTTCAGGGGTTTTCTGGGAAGTGATATTGTATCCAAAGAGAACTTCCATAAGGTCATCTTCAAATCTGAAATGTGAATATATCAATGCAGTTAGAAGAACTTAGATGCTATTTGCTTGAATTGAGAATAGGCACCAGCAACACTAAAGGAATGCGATTGACATGCCAAGATGAACTTACCGGAAAGAACCGTTGTTGATTTCATCCCAGACCATGGAGTGATCAGTATTAGCTATGACTTTATCCCAGTGCAGTGGCCTCAGTTTAATTTGAACTTCACCATCATCCTTTGACTTCTCATCAGTTGGAGCTTCTGCTTTCTCTTGGCTGCTCGCTTTCCCTCTTGGTGCAACAGGTGGTTTTAATGATGAATGCAACCCGTTCCCCTTTGGTGGGGGTGGTGGAGAAGGTTTTATTTTCACTGCATTAGGTGGTGTTGGTGCTTTGATAATTCTTTTCATTGGAAGGGGAGGCGGAGGTGGTGGAGGTCTTGGTGGCTGAGGTGGATTTTGACTCGAGGGAACTGCTGGTTGAGAGGGTGTCTCTGACTGAGGAGTGATTTCCTTCTGTGGAAACTGTAATGAGGATGATGGAAATTGAGGATATGGATGTTGTGAAGATCTGCTTGCTGCAGGGAGTGAGTTGATTGTTTGTTGTGCAGTATCTGCCTCTTTCTCATAGCCATCTACGTTGCTTGTATTTTGCAGTAATGGAATTTCTTGGATTTGATCCCTTGAAACTGGTTTCTCTCGTCGGCTATCCATCCTCTTCTCTTCCTCCTCATGTATGTAATTCACCCAAACCTTAGAAAAGCAACTTCCGAGCTGCCTACCCTCAAATTTTCTCAAATATATAACATCAAGGCCATTTTCATCTACTATGAGCCTTTTTAAAGCTCCACTTTGCTGGACTTCTTGATGAGGCACAGAACCAGAAACTTCTCGACGAAAACTAGAGTTCAATTTGTTTCTCTTCCGTTGACGAGCTATATAGTATCTATAAAAGAAATAAAAGAGTATGCCAGCAATTATCAAAGTAGTTACAACTGCAGTTATAACAGCCTTCAGAACTACCTGATTCTGAGATGAATGTGTTAGAGGCGGCCCTGGTGCATTCATTTCAGCCAAAAGGTGAGTAGATGCTTTCAGTATAAAACTGATCAGTGAAAAGAACTACTACTTAGGATAAATCCAGTTTCTGTTGCAGAGTTTGACAGAGGAAGATTGGCATGAATTTCCTGGCTAGACCATTCTCTGATCAAAGTGAAGGAAAGACTTCCTTTTTTGTTTGTATTTTACAATGCTATATCATTTTGTTCTGAACTTTGGCTGCTGACAATTTCAAAGTAAGTTGTTGTTGTTAGTTGGCTGTCTTAAAATCATCCCAGTCCTTTTAGTAGAAATTGCATTATTGCTGTTGTCTGGACGTATTCTTAAAATCAAGAAAGCTTGGGGGTTTAGTATAAGTTTGGGCAATTTGAAAATTTTGGTATATTGTGTTTGTAGTCAGGCGGTTGGTGTAAGGTTTACTTAGTCCTATCTTCCTTTATTGTGAAGAACGACATCTGTGTCAATGTGGTATTTCTATAGCTACAACATTGAAATAAATAGTAAATGATGTCTCTGTACATATTTTTATAGGAAACTGTCCTTTCTTTGGAGTCGTTTCCTTCTTTGTTTTATCCAATTAGTTGTCAATGCATTATGACATCAATCAGAGTTCAAAAATTGAGAACTATTTTTGAAGAGCGAAGTCCAAGTAAGTGGTAATTTCCAGCAGACAGCGACAAGAAAGTCTGATTTTATAGGTGGAGCTACAAAGCGTTTCACCTTTTTTCTATGTTAAGTATTTCTTTTGTTTTTTTTTGGCAATTTAAGTTTTTCCATTTCTTGTAAACGAACAACGATTTCTAACTACTCTTTCGAGGCGTTTCTTCAATTTAAAAATAGAACATAATAGAACGAGTATATGAAAGTTGGCATGACCAAGCCACATTTCTAGACACTAGTCAATTTCAAAACTCTGGACCATTTCCAAAATGACCTAAATCTTATTCCAGCGTTGCGGAAAGGGAAGCAGGACCAGCCCCTTGCGGGGGCCTTCTTGTTAATCTCCCGTAAAAGAAA
>MCJB01035515.1:96460-113002 GCA_002018475.1 Nicotiana obtusifolia | reverse complement strand
GGAATTCAAAGCACTGAGAATTGCTGTTGGTTTAATTATTAAAGAATTTGTGATAATATCAAGTAATGTACGCATGATCCGTAGGACCACTGTTAGATTGAAAATTAATTGTTATTGTGAGCTATGACCTCAAAATTATACCAACACCTAAATTATCCGCCTCTTCTTCATTTAGACCACTAGGTGTGCAGCTCGTTATTAACTCCGCCAATTCCTTATATTCTGGTTTTTAATTTTTGTCTTATTATTACTCCAGCTCATTAGCAGTAAGCATCGCAATTAATGAATTGATAAAACTTTTGTTTGTTTTCAACAGTAACGCAAGTACCTCCTCAGCAACTAAAACCCCTTTGCTGGAGTACAAAGAATTAAGTGCTTGACTATATAATTGTACTTAGCTTGGTAGAAAAGTGATTAAAATTAGGGAAAGTGTCAATATTGCCCCTCAGCTGTTGTATACGAGGACTCTTCATTTGAATTTGGTCCCAATTCAAATATTTTACTTACGGAAAAGGTTCAAAACTGCCCTTTTTGTTTATTCGAAACAGGACAGGTTTACCCTCTGTTAAAAAGAAAGGCCAAAGGAGTATAAACAAATGATCTCGGTCCCAATACATGAAACTTTTCGTAGCGCAAATAAGATTCACTGCCACAGTACCAGTTAATGACAATGTACATTACTGAAACTCATGTCGCCCATATATTGCTGGATATTGGGTTTACGTGGTTTGATCGGTTTGTTGTGAATGAATTATGATAATTATTAAACGATCTGCATCAGTTCTCCAATATTAGCAAAATCAAAACCCCTAACAATGCTTAATTCATCTAAAATCTGTATTAATAAAATTTAATTATATTGTTAAAGCTAGACCCAACATTAATTCTTAATTGTGTACATAATCAACACAAATATGCTTGAGATATAATCATATATCATTTATAAGAAAAAGAGCTTTCAAGGCAGCATAGTTATTAATTTAGTTAGTAATACTTCTACAAAAGTATTTTTCCTTTACTTTACACGGCTTGGGAAATGTTTTAAGACCTCCACATCACACCGTCACACGAATCTGCTATCTTCGAACTGTTGCCTACTAATGGAATGACAATCAACTCGAATGGAAAACTGAAAGAGGAAAGTTAGAAAAATGTTGAAGACAATAATTTATTAAATAAATGAGTGCCCTCTTAAAAAAATTAAAATTTCAGATGAGATGGTTACGAAACATTCCACTAAAGAAATACCTTCTTGTTCAATTTCTATTACTTTTGGATCAAGAGGAGAAGAAGAAAGAGTAGAGAAAATTAAACTCAGAGCAGTAGATTGTAACGTGACCAAACAAACAAATACCAGGAAGCTGAAAACAGTTCTTAAAATGTATTGTGTAAATTTTCCTATCTAACAGACTAAAACCTCCACCTACACAGAAGCTTCGATCCTTGACCTTTTGCCTATTAAAAGAAAGCCAGTCAACTCAAATGACAATATGGAAAAGGAAAGTTGAATTGATTTTTTTTAATTAATTCTCTACTTCTATTACATTGGAATATGCCGAAAAAGAAAAAAGACAAACAATAAGAATTCAATTCAAACTCCAACAGAATCACTAGACTGTACTCTTGGTGGTCAAATTCAAAAAACACCAGCCCAAGCGTAACCAAACAAACAAATGAAAACAACAGAAGTTAACAACAAGATTTGGTTGCTAAGAAGTCAATGTCATGGCGTTTAATGTCAAATATCCCGGGTTTGATACAAAAGAAACAAATAAGAATAGGAAATCATGTGAATTTCCCAGCTTTTTCCATAGAGCTCATTTCTCGGACCAAAATGGAGGAACTAAACATGTACAACATCAGTGAGATGGTAAAGAAAGTTCACAGGTTTTCAAAAAAGATTGATATTCGAGGCTGGTCAATTATTTGTAGAGCAAAAAATTATGTATTATATCTAACCCGATCCTGTGTTAACCAATCTTGGGTTGCTTTGAGAGAGGCTGTTGAGATACTGATGCTGCTGAAGATTCTGGTGTTGATTGTATATCATGGCCTGTAACTAAAGAAGATGGCACTGCTTCTGTCGATGAATCGTCTTGGAATTTTCTCTTTCTTGAACTTCCTTCTTTCGTCCTCTTCTCTGTTTCTTTGTTATCCCCCTCGCCTCTCAGTATAAAGTCTCTGAGACGTTTAACATCAGAGAGCTTAACAGGCTTCAGCAGAAATTCTTCAGCCCCTTCCTCCAAACACCTAGAAAGAAAGCGTTTACTCAATTACAAGTTCCAAATTACAAAAGAAATGGTAATTTACAAAGTTTGGCTCAGCTAAAGAAATTGGAAACTCACTAACCATGAGAAAGTTTGGTACAGTTATTACGTGTTTGGATAAAAATTCTAATCAGTCAAGTGAAAAGTGTTGATAAGCATTCTTTTTCTTCTTTTTACCTTTTCAAAGTTAGACAACACAGGCTCAACAGCCAAATACAGGGTACTTTAGAAGGCAACATATGGTCCCTTCTGAAATTAGAGAGTTGTATTTAGACAAACAACTACAAATCCAATTTCTTCAATGCAATAAGTTAAGAGGATGCATGTGATGTACCTATCAATGCGAGCTAAAATCTTTTCCGATGACATAATAACAACAGGGATCTTGCTCAATGCCGATGATTCCTGCTCAACAATAAGAATTAAAGGTCTCATTCACCATAACTTATCTCAACAGATGGATAGCCCAAATATAGACATGACATGAAGCAAAATAATCCCATTAACAACGCACCTTAATTCTTTTGAGAAGTTCGTATCCAGTCATCCCAGGCATAGAATAATCTGTCAGTATCAGATTTACCTTCAAATCCTGAAACCAAAAAAATTTGCAAATTTCGTTAATACAAAGTGTCACTAGTTATGGCTGTTCAATAACTACAATGGGAACCAAATTTTAAAGATTTTATACAACAATTTCATCTTGGGCACAAATATACAAACAATAATCAGCTTTACATAAGCGAGAATGAAAAAAAAGATGTATCTTTTAATTACTTATATTTTACTAACTAATTTAAGTTTTTGAAGATCGACGTAAACAGCAAGCTAGTTCTTCCGAGGTCTCATTCAACAAAAAGAAACAACAGCAGAAACGTGTTAATACTTACATCAATCCCCACAGAAGTCTTCTCTCCATCTAAACCCAAATATTGCAAAGCACTCCTTCCACTTTCCACCGCCGTCACTGCAAATTCTAAGAATTTCTAATAAAATAAACATGTACAAGCAAAGTTTTGGGATGTGGATAACAAAAACAGAGGCTATAGAAACTGTTAAAAAACCAACCTTTACAAGAAGAAATCTTCAGCAATCGCTCAATAACCTTCCGATCAACTTGGCTATCATCCACAGCAAGAACATGCAACTCGTGTGCCATTTTCTCCATTTCTATTACCAATACAAATCTGGGTCTCTCTTTCAAAATAGAATCCAACTAAGAAAAAGGTAAAAGCGAATATTATAGTAAGGAATAAAGGATGGTTCTATTTGGTCATGTGGAGGTAGTAGATATAGTAAAGGAAGAAATCTAGTAAAAGACTGAAGAAGAGATATACTGAAAGATCTTAGCAAATCTACATCGCATTATCCCACTTGTCCCCTATTGTATCTATTATTAAATTCGATTGTTCCTGTTGTTTCTTGAGAGATGGGATTTGCTTTTAGTCCAAGGTAACAGACAAAACATACTGTTTACTTCTCTCCACTGTAACGTAGCATCTCATTATACTAATTCTTTTGGCACTACTGTCGTGCTTCTTAGTGGGGTCAGGTGCCATAAACACTGTTTGTGGTCCTAACTTTGACCCCTGTGTGGTCACTTCCTTTGACCATGTTGTTTCTCTTTTACTGGGATTCAAAAGGCAGGTAATAATACTAAATAGGATAAGTAAAAATAATACGTAGTAGTAATAACCACAAATAGCAGAGAATATTGATTATTGAACAAGAGGGGAGAATTTCTGAACGGCTTCAAGAACCTATTCTTTTCTTATTATTTCTAAATTTACGTGAACATATTTTCTTTTTATTTTGTACCAAAATTTTTTACCACTTTCCTTATTTGGACTAATTTACGTCTATGATTTAAATCCACACAAAATATATATATATCTCATTTTATACCATAAGTTTAAAAGTCTTCTCTCTTTTATTAAACCCCATGCCCAGTCAAATAAATTTACATAAATTAAAATGAAAGGAGTATTATGCAATTTATTCAACTTGTGGTGTTAAATACGTTGCTTATAATACTTATAGTATATAGTAGTACTATTCTTTTGCGTAGACTAAATATAGTATAATAATTTTTTCATCCATAGTTTAATCCAATAATAAGGTCACCAATGGTATAATGTTGCTAAATAATATTGTATGGTACTTTATAAAAGTAATGTTAATCATCGTCAATCTAATCCTAAATGACGTATCGGTTCGGCTAATAAAATTTAGAGGGTGTTTTACTTTTAATTATTCATTTTGGACTTTTTACTTCCCTTAAAAAATAATAATTTGTAATATATATTTTACCTTATAACCCCTCATAATGGTAGCATTTCAAAGAGTCTTGGGAAATAATTTTAAAAAATAAGTAATTAATGATAAGGGTAAAACAAGAAAAAAAATTAGCTTTTTTTTGATTTGCTAAAATGGACAAATAAAAGTAAAATATATTTTTAGTATAGTGGACAAGTAAAAGTGAACGGAAGGAATATTCTATAATCTAAAAGCGAAATGACATAAGTGGTAGCATACCAAGCTTTTGGTATTTTGCTTATTTATGTACTTTTCTTGCCTAAAAGTAAGTACTTTTTATCATTTTCAAACACCATACAAACTGAAAAAGTGTTTAAAAGTTAATAAGCACTTAAAATAACTCAATTCAAACACCCTCTTAGTAAAAAAAGAACTTTAACCATCTAACATTAGCTTAAATTATATATTTTTAAATTTTCAACGCCTCGATCGCGAATTAACATTTTTAGTTGAAATTTTATAATTTTTTCTTCATCTGTTCTGTTTTGGAACTGCACAACAGATCGAAGAACCATTGAAACCCAACAAACAAAAGAACAAAGAAATTAGGATCCTCTCTTTTCCACTGTTAGAAATTTCAGTAAGCAAAGGTCAATTCTTGTGATGCATGAAAAAGCAAGAACATCGATTCGGGAAAAATAATTATCAAAACCTAATGTTTAGGTTACATAAATTAACTATGATATTAATAAATATATATACTATTACGCGGCGCCTTTCTGAGATTCTTTGGAAGGGCAACGTAAGGCTAGGCAATCGATGTTAGTACGATTGTCGTCCGTCAACTGAGGTTCCCTCTGCACGCTAGACTAGAATGTCAGTGCCGTGCGAGAAAACCAATATCGTAGGCAACGAGAGAATTGAAAGCAGTAATTGATGATGATTGCTCACTGCATTGAAAATGCTGAAAGTTATTACAAAGCTAAAGCGATGTCGAGGGGGAGAGACACCAGTACAGAGAAATGATTGTTTGCTTGAATGTTTGAATACTTATACCCCCTAATAATGCTTAAAAAAAATAAAACTAAGTTACAAGAGTTGACCTATGAAAGCTGGAAATACATACTGAATGTAAAATGAAGTAAACCTACTCTATATTTACAATGAAAAGGACTTAGCTTCTACAAAGTAGGAGCAAGTCCAGTGGCAGCAACTTTGTCATGAGCATCAGGGTCTGCGCGCGCGTTGCTGTCGGCGCGCGCGACACTATTTGTGTCTGCCTGCGGCTGGGCGCTGGCGCTTGGATCATAAAGGATGCGCGCGACATTGTCTGTGCGCGCGACATTGTTTATGCGCGCGGCACTGTTGGCACTCGCAAGCCGCTGGGCGCCGGCAAGGAGTGTTGGTGGGGCGACAGAGGCACAAGCGCGCTTGTCACTTGGTGCTGCCGAGACCACGAGGCCGACCGTAACGCTAGACTTTGAGAGGCTTGCCAGGACACCACGGGACACATCCAAGGGGTCATGGGGCGAGGCTGGAAAGCCGCCCATGACAATACATATGAAAGATATATTTCTTGCGTCGAGTAAAATTTTTTGGTCTGACTGTTGTTTACCACTTGCAAGTTGCATGCTGGTGTGCGACAAGTTTTCCAATAGGGATAGTGGTCCATTTGCTATCCTAGCAACATAAATATTGTTTTGACAATTGAATATATATACAGCGACAAGATTAAACAATGAATTTAAAGATCGTTTAGCAAAGACTATCCCACCAAATCTGAGGGAAGATATTCTGATTTTGTCAAGGCTCCTATTCAGCCTACTACTTTAGTAATATTTTGTCATGTGGGGATTTATTAACAATTCAAGTTTTAACCTACTACTTAGTGTTCGTTGCACTCTAATGAATCATTAAGAAATGTAGGCAATTTCAAGCGATACGAAAGATGACAAAAGACAAGCGATCATGATTTTTTTTGGACAAGGAAGCAAAGTTCAACCGAACAGCTATTTTCTATTCGAGTTATATAAATATATATCGTAGACCATACTCACTTTGCATTCTCTGATTCTTGAACTTTTTGTATCAGTCTTTACGTGTCCAATGAATAATAAAGAGAAATAGTCATAAGTTTTAACCGTGCAAATGGATGTTTAAGTTTCTTAATTTTGGAAATATGAAGTTTACCAGTTAGAGTTCACATGTAGAATTCGACCTTCACTAATAACTCCTGAAATCTGTTAATCACTTTAGTTTTAACCCCTTTTCTTTTTCGAGTATAGCGTGATTTATGCACCAAATACTGTCTTTAATTCTTCGAATTACAAGGGGGGAAAAGAAAAGCGCAATTCACATATGGTTGACTACAATTTTAGGTGTTTACAGTGGTTGAATTGTACTTCTTTTTTTCGTAAAAGTTTAACAAGAGGCGGCGTTAAAAAGATAAAAGCAGCCTCCAGCTTTGGACCGAGTCAAATCTGATCTCACATCAGATATCTATTTGCTGCCAAAGTCACCAAATTGATTCGGCACATATATTAAACAGTCACCTCCATTTTCTCGCTTCCCAAGAGATCTCAACTTTAATTAACTCCGTACTAATTTCACACTCTTTGTTGCTTAATATATTCGTTCGAAGTCACATAGTATCATGTACAAATATAATTTAATATTAAACTTCGAATATTATTAATTCTCAGCAAGAAATTAAATAATCAAATAAATATAATGCTCAATTTAAGACCACAAATGTTAAAACTATCATAACATAAATATTATGTAATATGTTTTTAAACTTTACGCAAGTAAATAATATTTATAATTTAAAATAAAGAGAGTAATAATATTTGTTACTAATATTTATATGCTAGTTTTCTAATTATTTTAAGAATAAATTTCATATTTCTTATGTCATGTTACACTATTTTATACGTTAGAAACAATTTGAAAAGAAAAAGAGAGGAACAAAGAAAAGAACAAAAGGAACTCCAAGCAACACGGAGAGATGAGCAGACAACCAATCTGAATCTTTTCCGAAAATCCCTTAAACGAAAAAGAAAAGCCACCTTTTTTCCAATTAAGTAAAATTTGGGATACGACTTCAGATTGCGAAAGATTCGCCTGAAAACCGCGGAATCCCAAGTAAATATTTTAGCTAAGATTGCACCTTTCCGTACTCCCAAAGCAAAGCAAAGGCTTTTACTTCTTTGCCAGGAAAAACTTTACATATTGTCTATTACATCTACAGCTAAGTGAGTAACAGTAGTTCTTATACCTACGATTTTCATAGCTTCTGTTTTCAACAGGGTGGACTGATTGACGTTTGAAGTTCGAAAACCAAACAATATGTATATTACTGCTACTATGACTTCTGTTGCTGCAGTTCTTCGTAAATGGAAGAGTTAACTCCTTTTATCTTGTACGTTTAGTAGTACTAGCTAATTTAAGCCATTTTTAGAATTAAAAGAAAACTAAATCACATTTACTTATAATGTTAGTGGACATTTTCTTATATGAAAATGATTCGAAAATATTATTCAAAGTTTATTTGATTTGAATAAAGGTGAGGATTGAGTAATTAAAGTTTACTCAAAAGGAGGCGGAGGGTTTGGCAACAAGTAAACGACTTTCTATCATAGTTGCAGTCGTTATACCACTAATTTTTTTGTTCCGCATAAGGGGACCCTATGAGTCGTCACTAGCATCATTGGCACTCGCAGTATGCTCTTTATGATTTTCACATTTGATTTAATTGTCATGTATGTGACTATTATGCCTCAAGGTTCATGTGTTTATGTGATCGCAGCATCAAAAAGAAAGTCTGAATTCTCTACGGCAAAGCACTACTATCGTAGCTCATTGTCAGATTATCCGAGGCCAAACTAGCATAATTAAGTAACGTACATAGAGATGTCAATAGATCTTTAAAAATCGTCTGAACCGACCGAACCGAACCTATTATGGGATTTATTTTAATAAAATCGTAGGTTTTAATATAAATTTTTTAACCGTACCGAATAATAGGGTAGGCTTTTAATTATATAAAAATAAATCGAAAAAATATCAAACCGTGCCGAATAAATTTATATATAAAAAAATATTTTATATACTAAGTTTTAAACTAACAAAAAAGTTTTTTTTCTTGGGTCTTGGGATTATGGAAACAGTTACAAGTGACCAACAATTAGTATCCAAGGTCCCAACTTCCAACCCTATTCTACTATTCATATTGAAACTAAATTAATTCTAACATCTTGAGTATCTAGCCACTAGGTATTCCAACGATCTTCAATAGCAAGCCACAGTGTATTGGATATCTTTCTGCTTGTATAATTTAGATTTCTTTTGTTGGATACTAATCTTTTATTAAGCTCTATTCTTGAGTCTCAACCCAATTTATATATCCACATGTATGATTTATAATTCTCATGTACTTGCTTAATTTATTTTACTTACTATAGAATAGTGGGATAAATCTATATTCTGGTTATATTTCAAGTTCCTTTGATCATCACTTTTAAAATAATAAAAATATCTAGGTAGAGAGTTTTACCAAAGTCCTATGCAAGTAGTGACTCTTGCATGACATTTTTAAAAATATCAAAAAATTAACTGAACCGTATCAATACCGAAGAGAAACCAAGGTGATTGGGACGATTTCGAAAAGTCTAATTTTAATTATATAGAATGAAATAACTAAAATTTGATATGGTACAAATTTTATAAAATAACTAGTCGGACCGAAACCATTTGACACCCCTAAACGTACGTATGGATATGAAAGACAGAACACCTACATTACGCTCTACAATTAACTTTCAGGCTTTTAGACATGAAAAAGGCCGTTGCACAATATACTAAATATCCTAATAATGGAAGAATCATAGAAGGCAGAAGCTACAACATTTCAAAATTACGTATTTTATATTAAACCCAAAATGTAAGAATCCTAATCTGCATTTAGAACGGTGCACCTTCATGTTAGGTGTGGAGCCTGATTAATATGTGATAGACTTGAATTATTTCTTTGTATTTTAGGAAACCCATAATCCCTATAGGTTTAGGAAAACTCATTGTCCTCATAGATTTGGGAAAGGAAAACCTATAATCCTGGTCAAATTGGAGACCTTTCTCCTATAGGTTTGGGACTATTTGGGATCTATATATAGGCTGTACTGTTTATTCTCCTTGTATTGTAAATACCCTTAATTATTAATATATATAAATCCCGCCGCCGTGGAAGCTTACCCTAACGGGATGTCACCACGAAATAAGTCTCTCATGTTTTTTTTTCTCTCTCTACCTTAACTTTTCTCTCTTCAAGATTTCTTCATCTTCTTCATCAGTTCAGAGTGTTTGAGTGAATCGATCCTAACAACTGGTATCAGAGCTTTGGAGATTCAACACGATCACTGAAGATGGAGAGTTCGAAGATTGGAATCGAGAAGTTTGATGGATCCGATTTCGGTTTCTGGAAGATGCAGATCGAAGACTATCTGTACCAGAAAGATCTTCACGAACCCTTGACTGAGGCAAAGCCGGTTTCCATGACAGAGGAGCAGTGGAAGCTTAAGGATCGCCAGGCGTTGGGGTTGATCCGGTTGACTTTGTCGAGAAACGTGGAGTTCAACATCGTTAAGGAGAAGACTATGACAGATCTGATGAAGGCGCTATCAAATATGTACGAAAAGCCATCGGCGATGAACAAGGTATATTTGATGCGTAGATTGTTCAATTTACAGGTGTCTGAGAATGGATCTGTTACCGATCATATAAATGAGTTCAATATGATTGTGAGTCAACTGAGTTTTGTGGAAATTAATTTCGAAGATGAAATTAAGGCGTTGATTTTGATGTCATCTTTGCCCGAGTCTAGGGATACTGTTGTTGCTGCGATTAGCAGTTCCCGTGGATCTGAGAAGTTGAAGTTTGATGAAATCCGTGATGTTGTTCTCAACGAAAGCATTCGCAAACGAGAAGTGGGAGATTCATCGGGAAGTGGTCTCAGCGTTGACTGAACGGGGAGAAGCAAGTCGAAGGGCCAAAATCAACATGGCCGATCAAAATAAAAGAATCGAGAAAAATATCCGAACAGACCCAACGTGATTTATTGGAACTGTGGAGATAAAGGGCACTATCGGACAAACTGTACGAAACCAAAGAAGAAGCAGAATCATAAATCTGGAAATGATAGTGATTCTGTAAATTCCGCAGAAGACATTGGGGATGCTCTAATCCTTAGTGTGGACAGCCCGGTCGAATCCTGAATTTTGGATTCTGGTGCATCCTTTCATTTGTCTCCAAGCAAGGAATTTACCAAAATTTCAAATCTGGTAATTTTGGGAAGGTGTAGCTTGCTGACAACAAACCCTTGGAAATTGAAGGAAAGGGGGATGTCTGCATAAAGAGCCCATCAGGAAACCAGTGGACATTAGAGGATGTCAGATATATTCCTACTCTCAAGAAGAATTTGATCTTTGTTGGTAAGTTGGATAGCACAGGCTATACAGCAGAGTTTGGGAAAGGTTCGTGGAAGATTGTGAAGGGTGCTATGATTGTAGCTCGTGGCACCAAATATGGAACCTTATACACCACTGCAGGGTGTATTAACATGGTTGCTGTCGCTGAGGGTGCTTCCGGTTCATGTCTGTGGCACAACAGACTTGGACACATGAGTGCTAAAGGAATGAAGATGATGGTTACAAAAGGAGCATTAGAGGGCCTGAAGTCTGTTGACATGGGTATTTGTGAAAGCTGTGTTCTGGGAAAACAGAAACAAGTTAGCTTCACAAAGACTGCTAGAGAGCCGAAGAAAGTGCGGTTGAAAATGGTACATACAGATGTTTGGGGACCATCTCCAGTTTCATCACTTGGAGGATCCAGGTTCTATGTCACCTTCATTGATGATTTCAGCAGGAAGGTATGGGTCTATTTCTTGAAGCATAACTCAGATGTGTTTGTGACTTTCAAGAGGTAGAAAGCTGAAGTTGAAAATCAGACTGGTTTGAAGATCAAATGCCTGAGGTCTGACAATGGAGGAGAGTATGACAAGTTAGAGTTCAAAGCATTATGTGCAGCTGAGGGAATCAGATTGATGAGGACAGTTCCCGGTAAGGCTAGGCAGAATGGAGTTGCTGAGAGGATGAATAGAACATTGAATGAGCGTGCAAGGAGCATGAGGATACACTGTGGGCTGCCCAAGATGTTTTGGACAGATGCTGTGTGCACAGCTGCATACTTGATCAACAGGGGACCATCAGTTCCCCTGGGGTTCAAGATCCCAGAGGAGGTGTGGACAAAAAAAAGAGCTCAAGTACTCACACTTGAGAACTTTTGGTTGCACGACTTATGTTCATGTTGATCCAGAGAAAAGAGACAAGCTTGATGCTAAGGCTGTGAAGTGTTACTTCATAGGCTACGGTTCTGACTTGTTTGGTTACAGGTTTTGGGATGACAAGAACAGAAAGATCCTGAGACATTGTGATGTGACATTTGATTAGTCTGTCCTATACAAGGACAGAGAGCAGAAGGTTTCAGAGACTACGAAGCAAGTGGAAATTGAGATTGAGTTGCAGAAGAGTACACCCAGCGATGTTGCGGAAGAAACTCAACCAACTCCAGACGCTGTTGCTGAAGAACCTATGGTGGAACAAGTGACACCTGAGCAGCTGTTGAGGAGATCATCAAGGACCATCAGAGCACTAGATAGGTATTCACCTTCATTACATTATCTGTTGCTAACTGATGAAGGGGAACCAGAATCTTTCGATGAGGCCCTACAGGTGGAGGATTCAATCAAGTGGGAGCAAGCCATGAATGATGAATTGAGCTCCCTTGAGAAGAACAACACTTGGGTGTTAACTGAGTTACCTGCAGAGAAGAAAGCCTTGTTGAACAAGTAGGTGTTCAGAATCAAGGCAGAACCAGACGGTAAAAGAAGGTTCAAGGCTCGGTTAGTGGTTAAAGGATATTCACAAAGGAAAGGTATTGATTATAATGAAATATTTTCTTCTGTTGTGAAGTTAACTACTATCCGAATTCTGTTGAGTATTGTTGCACCAGAGAATTTGCATCCTGAGCAAATGGATGTAAAAACAGCATTTTTACATGGAGATCTGGACGAGGAGATCTATATGCAACAACCAGAAGGATTTGTAGTTCGGGGCAAGGAACACATGGTGTGCAAGCTCAACAGGAGCTTGTATGGGTTGAAGCAAGCACCGAGGCAGTGGTACAAAAAGTTTGACTTCTTCATGACCAAGAGTGGCTTTTGTAGGGCTGAAAAGGATCTGTGTTGTTACTTCAAGAAATACACTGATTCTTATGTGTTTCTACTCTTGTATGTTGATGATATATTGATTGCAGGATCCAGTATGAGGGAGATAAACAATCTGAAGGCAAGTCTGTCTTCAGCGTTTGAGATGAAAGATTTGGGTGCATCGAAGCAGATTCTGGGGATGAGGATTTCTCGTGATAGATCTGCTGGCACTTTAAATCTATCCCAGTAGTAATACGTTAAGAAGGTGTTGGCAAAACACATAAAATTGCCAAAGGGGCAGTCACCCAAGACAGCTGAAGAGCGTGAGCAGATGGCAATTATTCCATATGCTTTAGCAGTTGGGAGTTTGATGTATGCTATGGTCTGCACTAGACCTGACATAGCACATGCAATGGGAGTTGTTAGCAGGTACATGGCGTATCCGGGGAAAGAGCATTGGGAAGCTGTTAAGTGGCTTATGAGATATTTGAGAAGTACATCCAGTATTTCACTTAGTTTTGGCAAAGGCAAAGTGGATCTGCAGGGTTTTGAGGATGCTGATCTTGGTGTTGATGTGGACTCGAGCATGAGCACATCCGGATACATTTGCACCATAGGTGGTACAGCAGTGAGTTGGATGTCCAGGCTTCAGAAGTGTGTTTCTCTTTCATCAACAGAGGCTGAGTATGTGGCAATAGTTGAAGTTGGAAAGGAGATGATATGGCTGGCAGATTATCTGGAAGAGTTGGGCAAGAAGCAGAGCGAGAAGATTCTTTATTCAGATAGCCAGAGTGCCATACAGTTGGTGAAGAACCCAGTCTATCATTCGAAGACAAAGCACATCAGAAGACGGTACCATTTCACTCGCAGGGCAGTGGAGGATGGTGATATGTGTTTGGAGAAGATAGAGGGTGCAAAGAATCCAGCAGACATGTTGACAAAATGTGTTGATGTTGAGAAACTGAGGTTGTGCAAAACCTCAGTTGGTCTTCTGTAGTTTTTTTCAACAGATGGTGCGGTGTGGTGAAGATATTGATGATGTTGGGATAATTTTTGGACGACTGAATCAGTCTCCAAGTGGGAGAATTGTTAGGTGTGGAGCCTGATTAATATGTGATGGACTTGAATTATTTCCTTATATTTTTAGTAAACCCATAATCCCTATAGGTTTAGAAAAACTCATTGTCCTCATAGATTTGGGAAAGGAAAACCTATAATCCTGGTCAAATTGGGAGACGTTTCTCCTATAGGTTTGGGACTATTTGGGATCTATATATAGGCTGTACTGTTTATTCTCCTTGTATTGTAAATACTCTTAATTATTAATATATATAAATCCCGCCGCTGTGGAAGTTTACCGTAACGGGGTGTTACCACGAAATAAGTCTCTCACGTTTTTTTCTCTCTTTCTACCTTAACTTTTCTCTCTTCAAGATTGCTTCATCTTCTTCATTAGTTCAAAGCGTTTGAGTGAATCGATCCTAACACTTCATATATCAAAATCCAAATTCCAAACCAAAACCTTATCTACCAGCTTAAATGAACCAGTCATGTTTCAAAATAAAGGGGGGGTTATCGCCCAGAAGCATTCAAGCGTCTTCCAATCTCAAAAGAAACAAAAGCATCAATACTAGCATACTCCACTTTCTCTGAGCTGAGCTCTTTGTCATCCCACTTTCCAATAGTAATGTGCTTGGCTTTTCCAAGAACAACTTTGCACAGCTTCTTTAAACCAGCATTTCTCAGGTCCCTCATGTGTTAAACATCCGCTGCCAAATGCCTTAAGTCAACCACATTGCCCACACGTATCCCATAATCCTTCTCCAACTTTGCAACGTCATTCTCGATTCCAACCCCAACAATGGTGTAACTGGGATTGCACAAAAAAACGGATAAGAAAAAAGGTATGTAAAAGCAGTGCTGGAGTTGAAATATGAGACAGCAGTGGCCAACGCAAAGCTGAAGAATTGCAACTTGGCTTTGCTGATTACGGTTGAAAGTGGGTCGCCACTCGATATCAAGTCCAACAACGAGGCGGTCGAGGCGACGCACATGGACGATCTCAAAGTTGAAATATGTCAGTGACTGTTGTTTGGATTCGATCTGTGAGACCCCATGATAAGTTTTGGAGCCAAACAAGTTGCAATATAAAGGTCGGCGAAAGTTGTCATAAATTTCTCTAATAAATTTTCTAAACTTTAGGTCAAATGTATCAGACCATTTCTCCCAATATATAGAGATTTATGGGACCCACGACCTACCAAATCGAAGGTCTACGCGTCTAGTTTGCAACCAAAAAAACCTCACATCAAACCGACATCGGAGTAAGAGTTATGATCGTTTTATTACAGACTATCCGGGCTGAAACCGGGTCGCTAACCGGGTCGGGTCAAGCAAGTTGTATAAGTCGGCAAGTTAGACTTTTTAGACCTAAAAATAGTTAACTTTCGTTCTAAAACAGTAAGCAAGCTTAAGAGAAGGGTCCATGATGTCCTTGAGCGATTAAGGTGCGTTTTTAACGATTTCTACCGTTAAAATTTGTCCCCGTGCCTAGAAACGTAATCTCTACGCTTTGCAATCGTTTCCCCCTTCTATTATCTATGTTTGGAGCTATTCTTAGAAGATAGGAATTTGATATCCTTGCTGGTTTTTCAGGTTTTATGCTTGGTTTTGCAAGGTAATCATCTTGGAACTCTTTTATGATCGTTTTTACAAAGTTCTACGGACGTTTCGTCGAGTTAGGGTTATATGGCAAAGCTACCGATTTAAACTCAATTATGAACTGCTTATAGGTGCGTATTAGCTGCATATATATAGTGTTTGCGAAGATTAGGACGTAAGGAACAATTTCTGTGAAGGAACTACAAGCATTCGGACGTTCGTTGGAAAGGTATGTTAAGGCTAAGCTCCGTCCTTCTTTTTAGCACGAATTCTGGGAAATCCCTTAGACATCAAATGTGGTATTTTACTATTTTATTGTTAGAAAGACCTTATTTGAAAGGCATTGGGATTGTAGCTGGAGTATTTTCATGATGCTATTAGGTTGATATTCCACTCATTCGGTTAAATAGGGTCTTCGACATCTATATATGTCATTTGGTCGGCTTTATTTACTATATGTCTAGATATATGAATTCTTATTCATCTTTGGGTTGTGTGACTAAATAAAAAAAGATCTAAAAGTCGAGTTAAGTTTTCAGGCTTATTCAAAAGAAAAGAAAGCATATAAGGTTCCACGAGACAATTGTATGCGATACGAATGTGATTATGAGATCTCGAGGATAAGAGTACCTATGAGCCAAGATTGGCTAAGTTCTTGTTATGGCCTATTATGTGCATTTAAATTTCATATCATACATGGCATATTATGCATGGACTTCGAGCTATAATCGGAGGTAAGGGGCCTATTTGCCCGAAAAACTATATATATTGTACAGATGGCCACAGGTTGGCAATATGATACCGGTTAGCTACCGGAAGAGACCGCCATTGCTAGCAGTTGGTTGGGTATGTCATGCATTTGCATCAATATATATGTATTCACGACATACGATTACACGAACATACCATGCATATTTTTGATTACTATGAAGTCGGATGTCGGCCATGGAGGCTATCAGAGTTTCAGTGTCAGGTGGTATCTCTATTATTATTATTATTATTATCATTGTATTTATTATTATTATTATTATTATTATTATTATTATTATTATTATTATTATTATTATTATTATTATTATTATTATTATTATTATTATT
>MCJB01035515.1:73398-96440 GCA_002018475.1 Nicotiana obtusifolia | reverse complement strand
CCAGGTAGGGACTCTGATCGACCCCTCCGCTAGGATTTCGGGGTTCAGCTGTGAGTTGGTAAGCTCCACCTCTTCCTGGAGCTTTCATAAAATGGTTACCTTTGTTATAAAGTTTGGTATAGTCGGGGCCTTGTCTCGACAATGCTTATGACACTCTTAGAGGCTATTGTGGACACTGTATTCTGGGTTTCTTTTTGTAGCTTTCAGTTTCCAGCTCATAGGCTTGGCATGTATATATGTGTGTAGGCATGTATGTCTCCAATCGTGTCCTCATCGGCTAGCTAGTACTTTATTATTTTGGCTCGTCTACCTTTGTTTATATGGCTTATCGTTATTCAGGGCATGACCTTAATGGTCCAGGCTTAGTATTTCAGATGTTGTGCTGCCCGATCTGTTGGGCCCCAGTTTAGTTAGCTAGTATGTTTAGTGGCTAACTCGATCGACTACAGTATCGAGAGCCAGTCGTGCCTCCCCTAGTTCGGGGCGTGACACGATCAACGAAGAAATCAACATGAATATTAGTGATTGCCATGGCTGTCAATGCAGTTTGATCAAAATTCTGAAATATTACTCTTTACCTTTGGCTTCGGATAACAATTAACTTTGTACGTGGTTTTAAGGACACGTGATTTAGTTTGATACAAATAATGATAATAGAATAGAGACTAAATTCAGTAAATAAATTGAAAGAGAATGCAAACCACAAGTCTAGAATAGCTTGGCCTCAATTGATTTCTTTAAGATAGATAACTATGAATCAAATGAATAAAGAAATAATAAGAGCAGGCTTCTTTTATGTATATTGATAATTGTTTTTTGAGATCCTTTTACAATTGAGCTACCCCTTTATATAGGGAGGGGAATAATTCTTATACAAGGTAAAAAATCTATTTACAAGGTAAAGTATCTCTTGATTTACTGATTTCAACGTCCTTGCTGATTTCCGCCGTGATTCCCGCCGAGATATTTACATATCACGGGATTTCTGGTCCTTTCATTACGCAAATCTGATAATTTTACCCTAGGGCATTTTACCCTAATCGACCTCAACGATTTCATCTCAAGTATCATGGCTTCGAGTTCCGATTCAATGATGCTTGATCTCGATCTTCGATCCTTGATGCCTCGATCCCGGCCCATCGAGTAGTAGTTATAATCGACACCAACCATATAAATTCGAACCCGATTTTTTCCTACACAAGCGGTCCAAGTTCGACCCTATATAGATAGTCTTCATTTTTTGGAGAGTAATGATGAAAAACGACATGAGCCGCAACTTTTTGATTTGGTCAAATGAAGACATACTTATGGCGCGCGTGATATGGAATTCGAGGCGTCACATCAAAAGAAATGAAACATCACATTGATAAATGACGGTGGCATTGTGACGTATCGAAAACGTCTCTTCAGAGACAAACTTGGGACAAATCTCTGCAACGTTTGCATGTGTTAATTAATGCTCCCTCATTTTGGGACGCGAACCGTCGCCTTTGAGGAGGTATAAATAGCCTTCTTTGTCTTCAGTTTCAAGAGTTTGCGATATCTGAACATTCTCTTCTTCAAGTTCTCTGAGTTTCCCCTCAAGCAATTCTCCCTTTTATTCTTATCTCATCCCTGCATTTATTAGCTTCTTTAACTCTTAATCAACAATGGCAAAAACCTCTAAATCCGTCCCCCAGAAACAGACCCCTTCTTCTTCTCAACCTACTGAAGATCCTCAACTTGTTGTTGTTGAGGAAATTGCGACCGAACCTCCTCTAAAAGCGTTCGTACCGACTGGGTGTTCGATCGGTACCGATTTTAAGGTAGAGAAGGCTTCTTCAGTACCGGGCCGGTGCGAACCGGTCACTAGGTATACTTGTTCGATTACGGTCAAAATCATCGATAAGGTTAAAGAAGATTGTAACTGGGTTGGTAAATGCGTGGTTGTTCCCGTACCGGAAGAGGCGATCACCACCCACGTGGAGGGCTACTTGAGTGTTTACACTTATCCCTTCACGTTGGCCCCTTTGGACCCCATTATTGTCGCCTTTTGCAAAAGGTATGAGGTAAAGTTGGACCAGATTCACCCTTTTGTCTGGAGAATAGTTATTCTTTTTTGCTTTTTTGTAAGCAAGATCGATGGGCACCCTTTCACCGTCGATCATCTCCTGCGGTTATACAGCCTCCGAATTTTTCGAGGGGGATTAAATAAAAATCGCTCGCCGGGCAAGCAAACCCCCCTTCTCGAGCATTGATGAGGAAAGGGATCGAGGTTGGATGAGCCGATTCGTTCGGGTGAAAACATCAGACCTGATTCCGGCTGAAGACATGCCGTTCCCTGAGAAGTGAAACATGAACCGTTAGTGCTGTCCCATATTTCAACTTGTTCGATGTTTTTCCTTCGTTATTTCACTAACCAATTCCACATGGTGTAGCTGTATCTCGAACGCCGGCCGCGATTATGCACCTGAAAGAATGGGTCAAAAAGTGGGGTCCCAAAGAACTTATTAGGAACGTGCCTGGCCCGAGATCTCGAAGGGCCGATGGGAGGCCAAAAATCATGGTAAGACCAATTAAGTTTAAACTCTGCGTCATATGTTGTCGATTTCTAATTTGCTTTACTCTTCATTTGCAGGTCTATCAAAGGACGTTGAATTGAGGCCAACGTACCCTGGTAACGTCCCTGCCAGCCCCCTACTTTAGAGCAGGAGAAAGAGAAAAAAAGGAAAGAAGTCCCCAGTTATTCCGAGCCCGAGAGAAAGAGACCAAGGAAGAGGATAGCTCGTAAGCCCAAGAACTCGGACCCAATTTATCGGTTGATAGACGAGTCCGAGGAAGACGAAGATTTTGATCCTTTGGGCAACGAGTCATCTCGAACTGAAGGACGGGCAGTCCCCAAGCAGAGGGCTGATGAAACACACCTTCATCGAGTCGAGGACCCCGAAATGGGGGCGAGAACTGGGGCTTCCGCCGATGTGAGAGGGGCCGCGTAGGGAATCTCGGGTCCCATAGAAACAATCGACTCCCCTTCCTTCTTGGAGGCGACCTTAAACGAGGCCCGAGCCGCAAAAGGACACTCCCCGGGCAGGAGCCATGTACCGGAAGGCCCTTTCCAAGGTTTCTTCGACAGCGTGGATTCGGCGTCTGCTGAAAATACTTTTAGGCTTGGTAATCTAGAAGTACCGAGGAAAAGTCACTCCACTGGAACGAGCAAGGCATCTTTCGGTCCAAAGCTGGTCGATAGATTTCCTACTCCGAGTTCAGATCCTGATCGAAAGAGGATAATAATGTTCGCCATTTCCGAAGATGCTAGGTTCCTTTCCGCTCCTGTAAGGGTGGCTAGCTATCTTCGGTGTTTGGTGATCGAAGAGGATCAGGCTGCGATGAACGAAGTGGACGTACCCTGCTTATTCAATGAGGCTCAACAAGCATTGAATAAGGTAAGTTTCTGATAAGCCTTATCTGGTGTTCACTATTTTTCATTTCAAACTTCGACTAACTACCATATTTTCTCTTGTACTTGTAGGCCTCGCTGCTTCATCATGAGTCTTTGCTTCGTCAACGGGAAGAATCGGCGCGTTCTGAGCGGCTCGAAGGGGAGATGTCAAACCTTCGGGCCGAACTGGACTTTGTACGGAGAGAGAATTCTGGCTTAGTCGAGCAGATGGGGCGGCAGCTCGACCAAATAACCCGACTCCGATCTGAGGCAAGTGAGGCCAAAGCAGAAACCAATGAATGGAGAAACAGGATGGATCTGTTGGCTTCGGAAAAGGAGGCCCTCCGAGCTCAAATGATTTCATCGGAAACCCAACTATTAGAGGCAAAAGAGAAAATTCGGGCTCTGACTAAGAGCACCGACGTGCTTCAATCCCAAGTCGACGGGCTCACCTCGAATCGTGATGTTTTGGTCAACGAGCTGCAGATGGCGAGATCGGAGGTTGCTGCATCCAAGGCTGAGGCCAATGAGTTGGTAGCCCAGTACAGGGCCGACGCCAAGGCCGCTCAAGATCAATAAAATTTTTTGGTTGATTACACTAAGTCAAACTCGCCTATCCGTTCTCGAGGAAATACAAGCTCGGGGCTTCGATCTATCAACCGAGATCGATGATGCCAAAAGGATTGAAGCCGAAGCCAGAAAACAAGCCTTCCCGGAAGAATATGACTCCGAGAACTCGGAATGAAGCTCTCCATTTTTTATATTTTTTTGTAATGAAGTCCCCACTTTTTTAAACATATCTTGTGCATATATATATATAAGTCTTTTTCCCTTTCCTTGTTGACTTGTTTCAATTCTTTTTATTAGAACCAATGGTTCATCTTGGTGAATTTTCTGTTCTTCGAACTCAGTTTGGATTTGGCCAATTTTGGGATATGCCTTAGTAGACTTTTCTTTCCTTCGATTAACTTGATAGGGCCTTAGCCTCGTAAAGATTCGGGGTTTGCCTCAATAGTTCTTATCCCCCTTCGAGTTTCATTAACTCGGTACGGCCTTAGCCTTTTAAGAAATCGGGGCTTGCCTTAGTAGGTCTTATCCCCCTTCGAGTTTCATTAACTCGGAACGGACTTAGCCTTTTAAGAAATCCAGGGCTTGCCTTAGTAGGTCTTATTTCCCTTCGAGTTTTATTAACTCGGTACGTCCTTAGCCTTTTAAGAAATCGGGGATTGCCTTAGTAGGTCTTATTCCCCTTTGAGTTTCATTTACTCAGTATGGCCTTGACCTTTTAAGAAACGGGGGTTTGCCTTAGTAGGTCTTATTCCCCTTTGATTAAATTTGATTTTCAGATGAATCCCTGATTAATGTCAGTATTTGATTGAACAAAGAAAATCGAAATGACCCTTGGGCTCGAAGATAGAATATCGGTGCAAAAGAACTTTATTCGTATTCAAGTGCTTGTACAATTTACTTAGGGGATAGATCAATCTATTTGGGTACGGTTCCTTTGACCGTTTGACCCTTACATCGATTCCTAATGATCTTTGAGAAGTTTCCCCAAATTGAAGTAGCTAAGCAGTCTTCCGACATTTGAGGTCGATCGAAGTTTAGCACCGAACATTGTTGTCTTCGATATACGACCAGTCTTCAAATCTAAGTTAGCGCATTTTCTGGTTGCCTCATTAAAAACCTTGCCATAAAACCCAATTTGGGACAAAACCGGTCGAAGGGAAAAAGAGTGCAACGCGTGCTTTCAGTCCTAATATCCTGTGCTTTCCGGTTTGAGGTTACTTTACTTGATACCTGCGAGTGTTAGTTTGTTGACGTAACATAAAACAAGCAAAAATGAAGAGTGAAAGATCGTAACTCAACAGTAGTATCGTTTCAAGTGACTTATGTTCCAATTGTTTGGCAGCTGTTTTCCGTCCATTGTTCTAAGCTTGTACGATCCCTTTCCGGTAATCATTATGATGGAATAAGGCCCTTCCCAGTTCGTCCCCAATTTCCTTTCGTTTGGGTCTCGAGTGTTAGGTGTGACTTTCCTGAGTACTAGATCTCCGATGTTGAAATGTCGAAGATGGGTTCTCCTGTTGTAGTATCTTTCAATCTTTTATTTTTGGGCGGCCAATCGAACAAGGGCTGCTTTCTTTTTTTCGTCCAATAGGTTGGTATTCATAGCCTCGCGATTCGATTCCTCGATTGCATAGCGGAACCTGACACTCGGTTCGCCAACTTCGACCGATATCAAAGCTTCAGCACCGTACACTAGGGAGAAGGGGGTGGCTCCGGTGCTGGTTTTCTCGGTTGTACGATACGACCATAGGACTTCAGGCAATATCTCTTTCATTTCCCCTTCGCGTCGGTTAACCTCTTTTTGAGATTTCGAAGTATGCTTTTGTTAGTTGATTCGGCTTGTCCATTGCTGCTGGAGTGATAAGGCGTTGATAGGATCCTTTTGATCTTGTTATCTTCGAGGAACTTCATCACTTTGTTGCCGAAGAGTTGCTTCCCATTGTCGCACACGATCTGTGATGGCATCCCAAACCGACATATGATGTGATCCCAAATGAACTCGATCACTTCCTTTTCCCTAACATTCTCATATGTCTGCACTTCAACCTATTTGGAGAAATAATCAGTCATAAAAAGAATGAATTGAGCCTTACCTGGTGTGTAGGGGAGAGGGCCGACGATGTCCATTTCCCATTTCATGAACGGCCATGGCAACAGAACCGAATGCAACATTTCCCCAGGCTGATGGATCGTTGGGGCGTGTCTTTGGCATTCGTTACATTTGTGAACGAACTCCTTCGCGTCCTTTTCCATATCGATCCAATAATAACCGGCTCTGATTATTTTTCGGATCAAGGATTCGACGCCGGAATGATTCCCGCAAGTGCCTTCGTGTATTTCTCTCAAAATATATTCCGTGTCACCCGGTCCCAGACATATCGCGAGGGGGCCAGCGAACGTCCTTCTGAATAAGGTTCCGTCATCGGATAAACAGAACCGAGCCGCCTTTGTGCGCAATGTTCTTGATTCCTTTGGGTCCGAGGGGAGCTTACCGGAGCTGAGGTACTCTATGTACTTGTTCCTCCAATCCCAGGTCAGACTTGCTGAATTGATTTCGGCGTGGCCTTCTTCTACTCCTGACCTCATGAGCTGCACGACCTTTTCGGATTCGATCTCATCATCTTCGACTGATGATCCCAAATTGGGGAGGGCATCGACCTCGCTGTTTTGCTCTCGAGGTATGTGTTGCAGCGTCCATTCTTTGAACCTATGCAGTGTGACTTGTAGCTTGTCTAAATATCTCTGCATTCGTCCTTCCCTGACTTCGAAAGTTCTGTTGGCTTGATTCACCACAAGGAGGGAATCGCACTTGGCTTCGATTATCTCCGCTCCCAGGCTTTTGGCTAGTTCTAAACCTGCAATCATAGCCTCATACTCCGCTTCGTTGTTAGTTAGTTTTATAGTCTTGATAGACTGTTGAATCGTATTTCCGGTTGGGGGATTTTGCACGATACCAAGCCCCGATCCCTTCGCGTTCGAGGCACCATCTGCGAACAGGGTGCACACTCCCGAAGGAGTCCCCGTTCCGGTCATTAGTTCTCTTTCGACCTCGGGTATTAGCGATGGCGCAAAATTGGCGACGAAATCCGCCAACACCTGAGATTTAATCACAGTATGGGGTCGATATTCGATATCATACCCGCTTACTTCGATAGCCCATTTGGCCAATTAGCTGAAGAGTTCGGGCTTATGCATTATGTTTCTCAATGGGTAAGTCATTACGACGCATATGGGGTGGCATTGGAAGTAAGGTTTCAGTTTCCTGGAGGCACTCAATAAAGCGAGTGCCAATTTTTCTAAATGAGGGTATCTTGTTTCAGCCTCGACTAATGTTCTGCTAATGTAATAAATTGGAAACTGCGTACCTTGTTCTTCTCGAACTAGGACTCCACTTACCGCTACTTCTGAGACGGCAAGGTAGAGGTACAGCCGCTCCCCTATTTTTGGTGTATGCAGCAAAGATGGGCTAGACAGGTACCTTTTGAGTTCTTCTAACGCATGTTGGCACTCCGGGGTCCACGAGAAGTTGTTGTTCTTCTTCAATAGATTGAAAAAGCGGTGGCTTTTATCGGATGGTCTCGAAATGAATCGTCCCAAAACGGCTATACGGCCTGTCAGCTTTTGTACAGCCTTTACATTATCCACAACTGTGATGTCTTCGATAGCCTTGATCTTCTCGGGGTTGATTTCTATTCCTTGATTCGAGACCATGAAACCGAGGAATTTGCCTGAGCCCATACCGAACGCGCATTTTTTCGGGTTCAACTTCATGTTATATTGTTTCAGCACGTCGAATGTTTCCTGCAAATGGTTCAAATGGTCCTCTTCTCGCAGGGACTTAACTAACATATCATCAATATAAACCTCCATCGTTTTCCCTAGTTGTTTTTCAAACATTCGATTTACTAGGCGTTGGTAAGTGGCTCCTGCGTTCTTTAACCCGAATGGCATCACGTTGTAGCAGTATGTGCCATACTTAGTGATGAAGGATGTTTTTTCCTGGTCATCCGGGTCTATTCGTATCTAGTTGTAACCAGAGTAAGCATCGAGAAAGCTAAAGGTCTCATGACCAGTGGTAGCATCGATCATGCGATCGATGTTGGGTAAAAGGAAAGAATATTTAGGGCATGCCTTGTTTAAATCCTTATAATCTACGCACATTCTTAATTTATTCTCCTTTTTAGGGACTACTACTATGTTTTCTAACCATTCTGGGTATTTAACCTCCCGAATGGACCCTATCTTTAGAAGCTTAGTTACCTCATCCTTGATGAATGCGTGTTTGATCTCGGATTGAGGCCTCCTTTTTTGCTTGACCAGTCGGAACTTCTGATCGAGGCTTAGCTTGTGGGTTGTTATCTCTGGTGGTATACCTGTTATGTCGAGGTGGGACCAAGTGAAGGAATCTTTGTTAGCTATTAGAAATTGGATAAGTTTGGCCTTGAGCTCAGAACTTAGGCCCGAGCCCAGGTATACATTTTGGTCTGGTGAGTCTTCTCGGAGGCAAACTTGCTCGAGTTCCTCAATTGTTGATTTGGTTGCATCGGACTCATCAGGACTGACGAATGACCTGGGGATTCCGTAGCTGTCATCCTCGAGATGCACTTGTTCATCTTCGTTTGTCGATGATGATGCCTGTGATTGCTATTTGACCCTTTGCGAAGGAGCTGCTGGTACCGGTGTTACTTCTTCTACTGCGAACATCTCTTTCACAGCCGATTTCTCCCCGTAAACTGTTATAATCCCATCGGACGATGGGAATTTCAGTACTTGGTGTAGTGTCGAAGGCACTGCTCTCATGTCGTGGATCCATGGTCTCCCGAACAGGGTGTTGTACCTCATGTCTCTACCGATTACGCAGAACTTTGTCTCTCGAATGGTACCGGTAGTGTTTATCGGCAATGTTATTTCGCCTTTGGTCGTTTCACACGCCATGTTGAATCCATTGAGTACCCGGATTGTAGGGACAGTTCGATCTTTCAGCCCGAGTTGTTCTATAACCCATGATCGGATTATGTTGGCCGAACTACCTGGATCGACCAATACGCGCTTTACTTTAGTCCTGTGTATAAGCACAGATATCACTAGCGCGTCGTCGTGAGGTTGCATAATCCCTTCTGCATCTTCTTCGCCGAAATGTAAGATTCCCTCCATCGTGTAATCCCGAGTGTGCTTTTCTCGGGTGATGGATATCTTGGTGCGCTTTAGTACTGGACCTTGGGGTGCATCTACTCCGCCAATAATCATATTAATCGTGTGATGTGACTCTTCCTGGTTCGCTTGTTTATTCCTGTTCCTATAATGATTTTTGGCTCGATCGCTCAAAAACTCTCGAAGATGCCCATTTTCGAGCAACCGTGCCACCTCCTCTCTTAACTGTCGACAATCTTCTGTCCTGTGTCCGTGTGTACCATGATATTTGCATAACAAATTATGGTCTCTTTGGGTAGGATTTGATTGTAACGGCCGAGGCCACTTAGTGTCCTTGATACAATAGCTGCTACGAGAGTAGCCGCATCAATGTTGAAGTTGTATTCCGATAACCGCGGTGCTTCTCGGTGACCGGTGGTTCTCTCGAAATTGCTTTTCATCATGGGTCCTCGGTTGTTCCGACTATGATCGTTCCTTCTTTCGCGTCTCGGGGAGTCCTGCCTTGCTGGAGTGATTTTCCTGTCCCCATAATATGGTCGATTCCGATCTCTACTCAACCTCTGTTCCCGATGAATATCCCTTCGAACCCTATCATGAGTTCTGATGGGGTAAATAGATCCTGAAGGGGCTCCAAGTTGGTCATCCTTGACTCTGATCTTCGACTGGTATCGGTTGTGTATATCCGCCCATATGACGGCCGGATATTCTATCAAGTTTTGCTTAAGTTGCTGTGAAGCCGTTGAACTTCGAGCGTTGAGCCCTTGGGTGAAGGCCTGTACGGACCAATCGTCAGTGACCGGTGGAAGGTCCATCCGCTCCATCTGAAAACGAGATACAAATTCTCTGAGCATCTCATTATCCTTTAGCCTGACTTTGAACAGGTCCGACTTCTGCGTTTCCACTTTGATAGCGCCTGCATGTACTTTTACGAAGGAATCTGCAAGCATAGAAAAAGAGTCGATGGAATTAGGAGGTAAGTTGTGATACCAAGTCATGGCCCCCTTTGACAAGGTTTCTCCGAACTTTTTCAAAAGAACAGACTCGATCTCGTCATCTTCTAAGTCGTTTTCTTTTATAGCGCATGTGTATGCGGTCACATGCTCGTTTGGATCGGTTGTCCCGTTGTACTTGGGAATTTCCGGCATGTAAAATTTCTTGGGTATGGGTTTTGGAGCGGCGCTTGACGGGAAAGGTTTCTGTACAATTTTTTTGGAATCCAAGCCTTTCAATATCGGGGGTGCTCTTGGGATTTGATCCACCCTGGAATTGTATGTTTTCACCTTTTTGTCGTTAGCCTCGATCTTCTTTTCGCTAGACTCGATTCGTCTGGTTAGTTCCTCGAGCATCTTCATGATCCCGGAGTTCGCCCTCGATCCGCCTTCATTCGGTTCCTCTGCGATTGGTTCGTTCTCAGGAATGGTTCCCCGAGAAGGGCCGATCTCAACCTTGTTCGATATTTGGCTTCGATTTTGTAGTTGAGCAATGGCCGCTTGCTGGGCTTGTAACATGTTAAAGATCATTCTGAGGTTAATCCCGTCCCCTTCGTCGTTTTGGGGTCCCTGAGTTATTGATCGGTGTTCTCTACGAACACTATTTGATGGATCAGTAGTTCGATCTACATCGACCACCATTTGTGAATTAGCGTCGACCGGAACTTCATCACCGGGTGTTATGTTGTTTTCACCCTGATGATCAAATTCATTATCGAGGTACAGAGGCACAGATTGTAAACGTGACATAGTTGTACTGTAACCTGAAATCAAAGATACTACACAGAGCAAGCGTAAAATAATTTGTGTAACAGAAAACTGTATCAAATGCTCACTATTATCCTTAGCCCCACGGTGGGCACCAAACTGTTTACCCTTGGCTTCGGATAACAATTAAATTTGTACGTGGTTTTAAGGACACGTGATTTGATTTGATACAAATAATGAATAATAGAATAGAGACTAAATTCAGTAAATAAATTGAAAGAGAATGCTAACCACAAGTCTAGAATAGCTTGGCCTCGACTGATTTCTTTAAGATGGATAAATATGAATCAAATGAATAAAGAAATAATAAGAGCAGGCTTCTATTCTGTATATTGACAATTGTTTTCTGAGATCCTTTTACAATTGAGCTACCCCTTTATATAGGGAGGAGAACAATTCTTATACAAGGTAAAAAAATCTATTTACAAGGTAAAATATCCCTTGATTTACTGATTTCAACGTCCTTGCTGATCTCCGTAGTGATTCCCGCCGAGATATTTACATATCACGGGATTTCTGGTCCTTCCGTTATGCAAATCTAATAATTTTACCCTAAGGCATTTTACCCTAATCGATCTCAATAATTTCATCTCAAGTATCATGGCTTAGAGTTCCGATTCGATGATGCTCGGTCTCGATCTTCGATCCTTGATGCCTCGACCCCGACCCATCGAGCAGTAGTTATAGTCGACACCAACAGTATAAATTCGAACTCGATTTATCCCTACACAAGCAGTCCAAGTTCGACCCCATATAATTACTATAGCTACTATCATTTGTATTTATCGGGGCAAGTAGCAAGTTCCCTCTCAGAGACGTTGGAAGTTCAAAATTCTGATTCGCTCACAGCAGAAGTAAACGTCTCTGATCTTAATAAAGTCTAAAACTATAATGAGAATTATAACGGGCAATTACAAAGTTTCCTTCCCGATAAATACTCATTTCCCGTTCCAAACACTACCGTTTCACATAATTTGAAAGTTGAAACTCTATTGTTGTAGTATTCCTTCGCGTCTCAGGTTATTAATTGTGGTTATTAATAGTAATTGTCTCAACTCTCAAATTAATGTAATTTCACTAGAAGTCGAGATTAAAAAGGTTTTGAAATTAATCTTAAATATGATGGAGGTATATACACAGTACTCATTAATTTTCTTTATTTATAGTGCTCGGATTGGAAAAAAACGGATGTTGAGGTTTTAAATTTAGAAACGGTTGAATAGTTTAGGATAACCATTTGAGAATTCCAATGTTCCATTTTATATTTCAACCTATATCTCCCCCTTCAATTCCAAAATTTAAGTTAGTTGAAAAACGAAATTCTGTTATCTTCACTTCATGTTTATATCCAACCACGTTAAATTACTATGATTAAGTGTACATTGAGGCAGCAGTATATTAGTGGATTAGAATTATATACATTGATGATGTTGTAAATTTCTTACTATCATCTGTGTAATTTAACCCGTTATATATAATTGGTTCCTTATCATCTATTCTAAATTACTAATCAATATCGTTATTATAAAACAATAAAAGAAGCAGAAGATACTGCAGATAAAAATAGAGAGATAATTTTTATTGATTTGAGATGAATTATAGTGGAAAAGTGACTTAGCAACAAAGTAACAAACTCTAAAAATTTTCTAAAAGATAGACATTCACCATAAATAAAATAGTATCCATAACAATCCCCCTTGAATGTCTATTCAACAGATAATGTGCCTCATTAAAATGTTAACTAAAATAAAACTCAGCAGGAGAAAATTCTATTAAAGGAAGAGAGTACATATATCTAGTAATATGCCTTTTGGTTGCCTCGTGAAAAATCTTATAAGAAAAACCCAGTGGACAAAATCTTGTAAGGAAAAAAAAGTACAATGCGTATTAACTCTCCCTGATGAGACAATCAATTCACATCTTTGAGTCTACGCATTCCAATCTTGTGCACCATCTTCAAAAGATCGTTGATAGAGATTTGATAAACAAATCAACCATATTAACTTGAATGAATATGTTGCATTTTGAAATCATAATTTTTGATAGATATGTAATGTCTTCATATAATGTCGTGAAATTGCCTTTTCAATATCTCCATCGAGGTAAAAATTCTCTCAATCACATTATCATGCTTATAGATATAACAAGATACATATGTGCACAAATTGCAGCTAGAATGTGGTACTTCAGGATCAAAAATTGTATATGCTTTAAGTGATTTAAATCTTTCAGGAATTATATATAAGTTAAGTCATATAAGCCTTATAAATAGAATTTTGATGCATATCAAGTTTCCATGTGATGATAGACATATGAAGTAGATAAAAGTGATTGCATACACCATTGTCTCTACAATTTAAGAGGTTGGAACCAAAGTATTATTTATTTGGACTCAAAGCACAAAAATAGATGAAAAAATTAATTGATGACCAATTTATACATAATGCACGGGTTGAATGTGCTATACCTTAACGGTACGTTTGTTTGTTAAGGTATACCGCATGCAACACATGTGCTATATTGGAATTTGACTAACCCACAATAATTGGTGGGTATAGCTCATGGATTTATTGCGCTACATATATAACGCTTATAATGAATGCGCTATACCCTCAATTATTGTATCCCCCCTCCCCTCGCATTGATTTTTTTCTTATTTAAGGAGTTTCATTGTTTCGTTAAAATTCCATCCAGGATAGGTCAATCTTCTGCATCCTTTTTATTTTCATTTACTTATTCCGAAATTATTGTTTACTTAACTTTTTCTGTACTTTGTCATAATGTCCGAAGTGCGAAAAATTAGGGTTGCATTATATTGGGAGGTGAGGTTATTGTGGAGAATAATTCAGTACACTATAGTTGTTCTCCATAGTGTATCTTTAAGTTGCCACTAACAATGGAGTACGATAGATTGATTTCGTTGTTATGTAAAAAAAAATGAGTGTGAGGAAACGTTCGTGTTAATATTAAAGCAACCGAAAGATATTCATATTCTGTTACTCCGCAAGGGGTTGCTTGTTATGCTTAGCTTAACATCGAAGACGATGAAACTCTGACAGATTCTTTGAGGACTCCGGATGAACACCAGGAACTTCTTGTGATAAAAATATTGGAAATTTACGTCAAGTCTGAAGAAATTCACAATAGCGAGGTTCCGTAAAATAGGGATAGCCCTCAATCATCGAGTGGTATTTTTGGAGCAGTTTTATCCGAAAAAGTTCCATTTGAAAGAGTTTGGCCAGATCTAAACTTATCTCCATGGGCGAATGAGGAGCGATGACATAATTTCTCCCCAAGTTTATATAATCCACATGCCAAGTGATAAATTTTAATTTTTCTTTGTATTAGTATGTTTTTTTTATGTATCATATTTGTATTAACACTCATATATTCCAAAGTGGGCACCGGCCAGATATGAATTTACAAGTTATGAACCAACGGACAATTGGAATGCCAGTTTTGGTGTTTTGGATCATGGCGGTCCATCCAGGAGTCATCAGAATCTCGATAATGTGCATCATGGGATTTCAATAGATTATGAGTTGTAAGTTAAGAGATAATGTTTATATATAATGTTGGGATGAATTTGTGAAACTCATTATTTTATTGGTTGTACAGTGAAAACGAGCAACTTGAAGGTCCTGTCCTTACTCAATTTTTCGAAGACGATATATTTAATTAGGATCTGGCAGATACACAGAGTCAGAAAGATGATAGTAATTATGACAACAATGCTGATGAGTCTGGAGATGACACACCGTCCTTGATAAGGGCGATGATGATGAGAGAGCAACATGATCTGCTGAGGGAGCATGATGCCACCAATGAGCATGCTCCATATTTGCAGACTCCACCTCCCGTTAGACCCATAGTGTACGAGTCACAAATGCCCTTTCATTCAAGGGGATTCCTTTTTTTGATCAGTTGCCTAGTATGCTGGATGTGGATACCCTCACAAGGGATCTTGATGACACCCGGACAGCAATGTGGGATGAATCTAGACCAACGGTGCTGTCAAAGAATATGCTTTTTGCTGATAAAGCGCGCCTCAGCAGGGCGGTGCGAATGTACATCATAAAAGAGTGTCATGAGATCGAGGTTCATGGGTCATCTCCAGAAGGTTGTACGTGGATGCTGCGTGTGAGAAAGTTAATAACAAATATGTGGATTGTGGGGAAATGCATTGGCACCCTCACTTGTGATATGGACACATTAAGTGGGAATCATTTTAACTTGAATGTTGACTTGATTTCTCTTGTCTTGATTCCACACATTGAATCGTCCATAAGGTACAAGATTAAAGAGTGTATAACATCTTTCCACTAGGTATATGGATGCACCATTACCAATAGAAAGGCATTTCTCGGGCATAAACTTGTGTTTGAGATTGTTTATGGTAACTAGGATAAGTCGTTTGCCGCTCTACCCAGGTACATGGTTGCTTTGCAACACTTTAACCCCGGGACTGTTGTTGAATGGAAGCTTGAGTGGAGTCTAGGAATACAAGAATTCATATTCAGATATGTGTTCTGGGCATTTAAACCAGCCGTCGATGGTTTTGTTCATTGTCGGCCGGTAATATCCACAGGCGACACTCATGTATATGGAAAGTATGATATTAAGTTGTTGATCGCCGTTGCAGTAGATGGTAATGGAAGCATATTTTCCCTCACTCTATTTGTTCCAATGAAAGCCAAGAGACTTGAACATTGTTTTTGAACCACTTGAAGGAGCACATTATCAGACAGCATTCAGGTATTTGTCTAATATCTGATCGGCATGGTGGTAATTTTAGTTCTGTATAGAATTTGCGTACATGGCAGGAACCGTATGCCTACCACCGTTACTGTGTTAGGCAGTTGAAGGCCAACTTTCAAAGGGCTCATCCGAACAAGAGCTTACATGATTTATTGTGGATGGATGCAACAGATCATCAAGAGTGTAAATTCAGGGGGCGAATGGACTTGATTAGGCAGGAAGACCCAAAAGCCTATCATTGGTTGATGCGACATGAGCTTGACAAGTGGACTTTGCATAAGGATAGTAGTAGAAGATGGGAATTTTGACTACAAAAGTCTCAAAGTCTTTCAAAGGGTTGTTGAAGTCTGCCCGTGAATTGCCTGTCACTGCCATGGTGCAGATGTCATTCAAGCAGATGGCGGAGAGGTTTGTTGAAAGATCTAGAAGTGCATCGTCGTTGATTGAAAAAGATATTGAATTTATGCCACACCCGATGAAATGATTAGAGAAATATAGGAAGCGAGCACAGTGGAATTACATTTACTAGTATTGCAGCGAGCGAAATATTTTTGAACTTCCCACTGGTCTGCATCAAAACTGCAGTAGTAATACTCACACTATCAATGAATCTAGAAGATTATGTTTGTTTGGAAAATGGTCGATCTATCACTTGCCATGCTCACATGCCATGAAGTGCTTTCAACATACAGGTTTTGCGGCGACGAGGTACGTTGATAAAGAATATAGTGTTGCTGCATACGTAAACACCTATAATGGCCACTTCTAACTAGTGGGTGCTGAGCATTATTGGCCGCCGGAATCATTTAAATGCTTTGTAACAAGGATTATATGGGTCAACGCCATGTGTAAAAAAGAACGTGGATATAGAACCAAATGGATATTGCTGATATCGTTTATGCGCGTAAATATGGCATATGTTCCCAAACAGGACACAGTAATGTCCTTCAATTGGTTTGTGAAGCGATGGTAATTCAGCTCCCCATGCAGTTCATCCAGTGTGCCCAATTATCAAGGATAAAATTAGTGTTTTGTTACAGTATCTTTGTTGTACTAAATGTCTGTAAATGTTCAGTTTTAAATATTTCTGAAATATAATTATGTTTTTAATAGGCTTAAATCTAATTGATATTTAGCGTTGAAGATTTGATACAACAATTTAAAATATTTCTCAAGAAATAAATAATAATTTTCATTCGCCATTATCGTCACTGTCTGGCATAATTTCATTGTCATTGTCTTCATCTTCTTCGTCAACATCTTGTACGCATCCGAACCGAGGGCATCACAATATAGGCCCTAGTTGGCACACATTTATCGTATTTCATCGTTATCATCAATAAGATCACTTGCTTGATTTTTACAAAAATATGGGACTCCTATGTCTAATGTCTGCGGTAGAAACTTAGGTAGTCCCTCCCACTCGACATTTGTTGGAAAAACAGGATAATCAATGTCCCTATGCAATTTTTCATTTTTTAATAAATTCCAATTGATCCTTCATTCCTTGCAGGTAGTTAAGATCATCCAGTGCATGATAAACGGCTAGTGCCTTTTCCATCTCTAATATCTCCTTCATCAAATACCGAATCACTTCTGGTTCATCTTTGTGTATGTTTGTTTGGAAGGTTACAAATAGTGCTTGTGGTACATCTAGCATGTGCCCCAAATTCGCATACCTTTAGACTTTGTAGAATGCGCTTCACCCTCAATAATATGCCCTGCAACTTTGAGATCAGTGTGTATATTGATAGGCTTATCTTCCAAGGGACGTATAACACCATATCACTTGTCATCAACCAAATCAGTATAGCAACCTAGCATATTTTTTCAAGGTAGGGATCGATTGTGTTATGACGTGTTCCATGTAGATCTGTTGAACTATCTTTATCTCTTTGCCTCTTCTTAAACCACTTACTAAATGTTAGTGGCATTTCTGAAATGGATGTTATAATGGTTCTTGAAATGTTTTTGAATACTAAAATGTTGGTTCAGCTTAAGAAGAACTAAACTGCACGAACTTGTATGTTAAATGTAGCACATCACCAATATGCGTTATGTGTATTGTCATGTCGACCTGAAAAAGCTGTAAACCTGCAAAAGTTGCACCCACTTATACCCTAAAGAATCATTAGCACGCGAAACATAGCGCATCACCAATAAGCATTATGTGTATTGTCATGTTGACCTGAAAAAGTTGTCGACCTGTAAAGCTGCACTCACTTGTACCCTGCGAATCATAAGCACGTGAAACGTAGCGTATCACCAATATAAGTTATGTGTATTGTCATGTCGGCCTGAAAAAGCTGCACCGACTTGTATCGTAAAGAATCAATAGCACGCGAAACATAGCACATCACCAATATGCGTTATGTAACCTAAAACCACTCTTAACTGCCTATAAAATCCCGCGCATTTTGCATTATTATTCACGACATAGCCAAATGATGAAAGCAACTTTCTATGAATTTTTCAAGTTTGAGAATTACGACATGTCTGGACGCAACGTACTAAGATGTTACTGTGGCCAACGTGCAATCTTGAATCCATGTTAATCAAATTGCAATCTCGGACGTAGACGTTGGATGTGTAAACAAGTTGTAAGTTATTATTATGTTGGTTAATAGATTATCTATAACATGTTAATTAATAGTCTTTTGTTTTCATCCCTATTTGTAGGACGAAAATCAATATGGTTTTAAAGAATGGTAAGATGAAACCATTAACCAGGAATACTACAAATTATAGTCGCTAAACATTTGGAGTCTGACCGGTGAGTAGGAATTCCATATCTTGAAACTGCAAGAACAACTAGCGGCAATGAAGAAGAAACTAAAGAAAAATTTCAGTGGTTGAAGCATAGAATAATGGGCGATAGTGACTAAACAACACATGGATGCATTAAGTGTAGTTTTTTATTTTTATGTTATACGCGTCATGTTTCATCTGTAATTTTTAACGAATTTAAATTTATGTTAAACTGTCTTTTTTTGTGTTCTAGAGTTAAACTAATAAATAACCCGAAAAATAAAAACACATGCGCAAATTATGTAAACATCATTAATTTTACTATTACATATTTAATGTTATATATACAACTCATAATACATATCAATGAGTCCCACAGCCTGTATGCTTTAAAGCATTGGCTGGCTTGAGGCGCATCTCATCCCGCCCGGCTATGGTATCAGGATCATCCTCATCACCTCACCTCTTTATCGGAGGATGCGCTGCAGCATGATCATCATTAAGGCTGGCAGGCTCGGTAGAAACAGTCATTGGGCCATTAGTAACGTACAAAATAATAAGATATTTTAGCACATTGAATATAGAATACTAACGTATGTGTTAGCAAAAAAATTTAATGGTCATACCACGATCTTAGAGGGCTCTTGAATAAGATCATCCATCTCCAGCAAGCGAGTATCGCACAATGTGGCCTCCATGACGGGTGATAACGAAATCTTTATAAAAAGTAAACACTTTAGATATTACTGACTAATCTATAAGTTAAAAATAAATTGAAATAATAGTAGTACAAACAAACGTGCGCCTGAGTAGTCACACAATGCTTTGTGGGAACATCGAGGTGCACTGGAGTAGATGAAGGCTGTGATGTCTCGCCCTGATGTGATATATCCCTATTTGTGCCTTAAAGATCCTCAGCAGCTGTCAGTGATGAGCCATAAATTAGTCGTCGCCCACTATGTAACTCTCGTGTCGGACGATCATCACCAACCTAATGGCTCTAAACGAACAGGAAAATACTAATCCCAATCATGTTGCGTAATGGTCGTGCCCGCGATCAACACTGGAGCTAACATAGTCAACTATAAAGTCCCTGGTGATAGCTGAAGGCTGAATGACGACATATCATGAGGAGCATCGTGTGGCTCAAGGTAGTCACCCAGCTGATCATCTCTAATATCCTCCACTGGTGCCTCAACGCCCCCTTGCTAGGGACCCCGTCCTCGCCGACCACCACGACCACGTGGGCCACCCCTTCCTCTTTGGCCCTGCCTGCCATGTCTACCACCTTCAGGGGCCATTTGTGGCCCATGATGGTACTCCTCGGGTGTCACATAAGCAGCCTCGTATCCTAAGCGCACATCCTCTCGGGCACGTCTCAATGTGTCAGCAGCAAGATCAGTAACCCCACGACTAAGCCCGTGCACAACTGCCGGTATTGCAACTCCAGTCTCAACTGGTAGAAGTTGTGTAAGCCAATAGCCTGCATATCATATAAAATATTAATTAAGGAAGGATATTAAAGTATTGTAACATTATAAGTAAGTATAACAAATAACATACTATTGCCTCGTGCCTCCCAACATATGGAACATACCAACCACCAGCGCGATGAACAGGATTCCTGATGAGAAGTCGGGTAACACTGCGATGCCAACCCATGTACTCATGTTCCCTGTCTTAACGGTCAGGTGGAGGGTGTGACGGAATCAGGCCATACATCTGGTCCCTATCCTCTATCTGGGCATCTAGCCAGGCCAAGTATTTCTAGTCAACCTTGCGGCGATCATCCCGCTGGTAATGTGTGGAATGCCGAGTGGGCGAAATAGGTACAAGATGGCGTCGACCAGACTGTCGAAGGACTCGCTCGGTGGCATGATGCTCGACTATATCGAGACATATAAGTAAGACCAAAGACATCCACATAGCTCGACCGTAGGAGAAATAATCTGGCAATCTAGCTATGAGCGCGTCGCTGTATGGCCTCCATATGAACTATTTATTAAGCACATGAATCATGAGTAAATGCAAGACATATCAAGCCAGGCCAAGTAAACTTAAGTATATATGTACCTGAGCGTCTTCAAGCAAATCCAACAAATCCCTGTAACAAAGGAGATGATGTCGAGCCTCGACCTCACGGATGTGACCTCGCCTATCTACACACCTCTTATCTAATGGGAGAAACGGTAGAGGTTGTGCATCTGGAGCTATCAGTGGCAGAGGTGGCTGGAACTGCCGGAACCGCTCCCAGGCCCAAACCTAATATTGATTGTGGACGTAAAATTTAAGTTATTTTTTTTACTATCTCTGTTATACTCATGAAAAGAATTGACTATGTTTTCACATGCAGCAGCAGTATAAAATCGGAAATGTCTCCCACGATGCCCATGGATGACTGGCACAACTGCCTATAAAGGTAAGCTACAACAGCTCCACCCCAGCTGTAACCAGGTAACTCATCTAGTTGCTCCGGATAATGTAGAAATCGCAAGCTGAAAAGGTTTTCCGAAGTGTTTGGGAACAGAACACAACCAAACATCATCAGCAGCAACATCCTCATATGTCAATCTATATCCTCTAGCGGTGAGTCATCAGTATTCTCCACCTGCCGCGCCACCAGATGCTGCCTAACAGGCGTCAGCTGCAATTGATTGGCACCACTCAACGCAGTCGACTTCGCAGGCCAGAAATCAGTGAGCCTCTGCAACATATGAAGGTAGTCCTCTATCGTATAATCCCTAAAAGCATGCAGGTAAGCACATGCATACCATTAAGGGGCAACCCGAAAAGAACCTCCACGTCCTCTAGCGTGATGGTAGCCTTACCGATGGGGTAGATAAAACGTGTGCGTCTCCGGTCGCCACCGCTCTATCATAGCCGTGATTAGGGCCCACTTGAACTGCAATCGGCTGATCTCTATAATCCGGTAAAACCCCGTCCACTGAAGGCGTCTAACTGTACAGGGATGCAGTGGGTGGTTCCTAATTAATTCCCAAAGATCATCTATACATATGGGGTGGAAGGTCTGGGACAGACACTGTCTATCCCAGATGTGTGATGACCTATTGTGGCCCTGGTGCAACAGTAGCTCTCGAGATGCAGGTCCAGGATGTACAGGGGGAAGCTCCATGACGAAGTGTATAAATTAAACAATATTAATTAAAGTATTTTTCTGTTTAATCGTTTAACATCTTTAAATATATTACGCTCCCCACCCCGAAACTGACCCACGGCACAACGCCCATTCGCTTCGCGCGCGGGAAGGCAACGAAGTTCAGTTCATGAGACCGCAGCGCAGCGGAGTGGAGTTGTGATATTTTTTATATTAATATTTAATCAATAAATTTTTTATATTATTACTTAGGTTGATACATGTTCTATATTATTATTTATATGTTAGTTTCTTACATTTTTTACTAAAATTCTGCAGGATTTTTGTTTAAACTATCATCTTTTTTCAACTATTTATGGGTTATAAGAGAATTACATATTTAATTTTCATAACTAACCATGATATATTTAATAATTATTCATATAAAAATACATAGGTTGAAATTATTTCTATATTATTGATTTATATATTAATTTCTTACATTTTTTGACTAATACTCGGGAGGGTTTTGTTTGAACTGACATCTTTTTTCATATATTTTGGGGGTTATAAAAGAATTAAATATTTAATTTTCATAACTAATAAGATATTTTAGTGATTAATCATATAACAAATACTTAGGTTGATAAATTTTCTATATTAATATTTCATATGTTAGTTTCTTACATTTTTTGTCTAAATTCTACAAGGTTTTGTTTGAACTGTCATATTTTTTAAGATTTTTTGGGTTATAACAGAATTAAATATTAAATTTTCATAACTATTCAAGATATATTTAATAATTATTCATATTGAAAAATACTACAAACTTAATAGTAAATAATATTTAATTATTCATTCGTAACAATTTATTTGTTAACTGTCATATTTTGCCCAACATTTCCGGCAGCGTCTCTTTTGTAATATCAACTGATTATTTTACGAGGGCACATATTTTTTGTTCTAGACTATAGAATCCTAAGGAGCACTAAAGTCACACTAATCTAAATGGCCATAAACAAAGTCAACTACCATAAGCTAAAATTTATTATCAGTTTTACTATGTTAAAGGGCACTACATAACAATTAAAGGCACAACATAACACTAAATGGCACTAAACAATAATAAAGTCACATATTGTTATACGTACAACACTAAAATCACATATAACACTAACTATTCAATAAAATAACAATATATAATTTTTTTAATAACTTTTTAGCACATAAATAAACTAATCGGGATAAAATATAAAAAAATTATTATATCACAAAACGATCACAAAAAGCATACAACACGATAAAAACAACTTTAATACTTTAATACACGAGTTTTACCAAAAAGTAAGTCGGAATATCTCGATTTATAATTTTTTAAATTAGAAAAATTGATGATTTGACCACCGAAACGAGTAATAGAAGAGATCCACTGCACGACAACGCCTTGAATTTGGTGTTAGCTCGCTAAAATATGAAGGGGACATGATTTTTGGTGGACGGATGGGCTCCAGTCGAGATTTTTGCATAAAAAATTAGGGGGGGGGGG
>MCJB01035515.1:61592-73363 GCA_002018475.1 Nicotiana obtusifolia | reverse complement strand
GGGGGGGGGGGGGGCGTTTTGATGGCGTTCTATCGCGAGGAAGATGGCTGGGCCATTTTTAAAATAAGTATAGCGCATATATGCAATGCGTTATACCTATCTGTCTTTTCAACTTTAGGTATAACGCATTTCATATATGCGCTATACTTATATTTTGACCGATATTTTAAAATTCAAATATAACGTATGTGTTGCATGGGTTATACCTTCACAGATAAATATACCGTTATACGTTAACTTTAACCCTTACATTATATATAAATTGGTCCAAATAAACAATACTTTGGTGCCGGATTCTAGTTTTAAGAGATATGAGTGGACAATCAATCTGAATCCTTTTGATCTTCCATCAAATTCGAAAATCCCTTAAACGAAAAAGAAAAGCGACCTTTTTTCCAACTAAGTAAACTTCGGATACGACAGCAGATTGCGAAAGATTCGCCTAAAAACCGCGGAATCCCAAGTAAATCACTTAGCTAAGATTGCACCTTTCCCTACTCCCTAAGCAAAGCAAAGGCTTTTACTACTTTGCCAGTAAAAAGTTTATATATTGTCAATTACATCTACAGCTAAGTGAGTAACAGTACTTCCTATACCTACCAGGGTGGACCGATTGAAATTTGAAGTTCGAAAACCAATCAATAATTATTGTACAGGGTAATATAATCGCATGAGATTGAGACACGTGGAGCCAAATACAAAAAATAATCGGGTCTGGAGGCAACCATCTCATTTGTTAGCGAAGAGAATAGTATTTATAAATGCGAAATAAATGCCGTTCAACCGGTAGCATTTATTGAAAAATATTCTACAGTATTAAGTATATGGTCTATTACAGAGAATATAATACCAACCGTTACACATTTTTCAAATGACCCTCAAAATTATCATTACAGAGGGGCTTGATCTTAGAAGCCTGTTCCCTTGGTATAACTATAAATAGTGAGCTCTACGATCATTGTAAAGGACAGAAATTGTCTGACGAACATACATTATATTCTGTTTAAAGCTCAATAAAATTTTACCTTCTAGCTTATTTATATTGTTATTACTGCCTCTGGGAGCTCTGTTCCCGGAATCAAGATTTCTACTGTTTCATCTCAACTTCAAGGCTAAGTCTTATATTTTTGTCTAATTTATTCATCATTTTAGAATTAAAACGATTCACTTGTCTTTAAACCACGTATAAATTCAACTGTACTATTTTACGGGTAAATAGTTTGACGCTCACCCCGGGTCTTAGACAGTTGTGTAATTGAATTGATCCTTGCATTTATTACTAATTTTTTTGATTCTTTCTTAGCGAAAATTATAAAAAAAATGGCAGATAACGATGTCAACATCGCACACAACGTTGAGGCCCAAGGAAATCAGCCTCAGCACGAATATTCCATCAGTGATACCCGCAACGAGAGGGATGAGGCCACGCCGATTCATGGCGGACAATATCCACGACATGCTCGAGAGGCAACTTTGACGATGCTGAAGACGAGCATGTCGTTAAAACAGTAAGGATCCTAAGGGAGCAACAAAACGCCATTATGGGCCATCTCTCACAGCAGGATTAGGTCATGACAGAGTTAAGGCAGGCGTTGTCGGGTGCCTCCAATAACGCGAATGGACGAGGTCCAGTTCCTCCTGGTGCTCCATCAAATCAAACAACGCATAGGGTCAATAACAACACCCCGAGGAGCGAAGTCGGCTTTGACAGGGCTGGGGGGAACGGTAGTTGATCCGGTAACAACAATGAGAATGATCCCTTTAAAATCGAACTCATGCAGTTTGTGAGGGAAATAAATGCCCGAATGGATCAAATTCTGGGTGCACCACCAGCACTGAAAGGATCGAATTCAAAGAAGTACACCCAATTGCCGTTCAAACCAAGCACGACACCAGAGTTAATGCCGAAGCGGTTCAAAATGCCAGACGTGCTGAAGTATGATGGGACTTCAGATACTTAGGAGCATATCACCACCTATACAACGGCAATGAAGGGAAATAATTTGGCTCCACACGAGGTTGAGGCAGTCTTATTGAAGAAATTTGGGGAGACCCTCACGAAGGGGGCCCTATATGGTATTCACTCTTGCCCGAGCATTCCAAAGATTCCTTTGAGATGCTCGCGGATTCTTTCATTAAGGCCTATGCCGGGTCCAGAAAGGTACACGCTCGAAAGGCCAAAACATTCAAAATTGCATAAGAAGAGTCTGAATTGTTGCAGGAGTTCATGACTTGATTCTAGAAAGAAAGGATGCTGCTCCTAGCCGTACCAGACGAATGGGCAACGGAAGCGTTTACAAAAGGGTTGAATCCGAGAATTTTCGATGCTTCTCGAAAATTAAAAAAATTTGCTCGAGTTCCGGGCAACAACATGGGTGGATTTTGCAACCGGTACGAGTCAAAGATAAGAATTGAGGACGATCAGCTCGGTTCTCTGGCGTCGGCCAAGGGTCGGGACCGGGGAGAAGAATAAAGAGAAATCAAAGGATGATTTCGACACAGATCGACGGTCTTCAAGGGGTCGGTTTAGCCCTATGAACGGGCCGAAGGATGCGGTAGAGGTTTCCGGTCGGCGGATAGACTCGTTACCAATAGGAGAGCTGATCGCGGCCGGAATAACAGGTCATTGCAGGACAAGGAGACATCGGGTTCTCGAGATTCTTCCTACCCTAGGCTTTCCGAATACAACTTCAACATCAGCGTAATGGTGCTGGTGTTGGCTATGAGGAACATTAAAGAAGCACGGTTCTAAAAGCCAATGAGATCTGATCCCAGCCAAAGGGATCCTAATTTGTGGTGCGAATACCATGGGACCAACAGTCACCGAACATGGGACTGTCAGCATCTATGAGAGGAAGTGGCAACATTGCTAAAAACGGCCATATCAAAGAATTTTTAAGCGACCGAGCTAAAAACAACTACGGCCGAAATCGTGATAATACCGAACCTTCGAAAGTAAGAGAACAGCCCCCACGCTTGACGATCAACATGATTTTCGGGAGGAACGAGATTAATGGTGTGAACTTTCCGGTGGCAAAGAAGACGAAGGTGTCAGTGACCCATAGTAAGAGACTAAGGGGAGTCCCTGAGGACGACATTACTTTCACAGAGGAAGAAGCAGATGGACTGCTGCTGCCACACAACGATACATTGGTAATCTCTTTAAATGTCTTAGATTTTAAAATTAAACGTGTTTTGTGGACCCGGGAAGTTCGGCCAATATTATTTAGTAGATAGTGTTAGAGCAATCCAAGATCACCAGAAGTATCATTCGGTCACAAAACTCCTCGTTGGGTTCAACCAAAGAGCGTTACAACCCGAGGAGAGATCCTGCTGCCAACAAATGCACGAGAAGTGACCAACCGGTAGCAAGGGAGATGAACACAATGGTTGCACGTGGTTGGGCTATAATATTATCCTAGGGAGACTGTGGTTGCACGAGATAAAGGCTGTGCCATCAACATATCATCAGTTGCTGAAATTCCCAACTCCCGAGGGAATTAAACAAATAAGAAATGACCAACCGGCAGCAAGGGAGATGAACGCAATCTCAGTTTCCAGTAGCAAAGGAAAGGATCATGCAGCATAGCAATTGCAGGAACCAGGCACCTGCTCCGGAGCCGAGCGAAGTCAACTAGGGGGAGGAGTCGTTGGAATCCTATCAGGTACCAAGATATTTCCAAGTACCAGAAAAAACAGACGCAACAAAATCCCCAGCGGAAGAACTTGAAAAAGTTGCATTGTTCGAAAATTTCTTGGAGAGGAAGTTCCACTTGTGGACAGGACTAAACCCTGAGCTCAGGTATGGATTTATCGAATTTCTTAAATTTTGTGTTGATATTTTTGTGTGATCGCATGCGTATATGAGAGGTATCCCGCCAGAAGTGGCCGTGCATAAACTAAGCCTGGATTCCACCATCCCTCTGGTAAGATAGAAAAAACTTCCTATTGCGATGTTAGAAACAAATTCGTTAAAAAAGAGGTAACTCGATTGCTTGATAACGGTTCAATCCGAGAGGTAATGTAACTTGACTGGCGAGCTAACGTAGTAGTAGTTCCAAAGAAAAATAGTAAATTTCACATGTGCGTAGACTATAAGGATTTAAATAAGGCATGCCCATAGGACTCGTTCCCATTACCAAACATTGGTCAAATGATTGATGCAACGGTCGGGCACGAGTTAATGAGTTTCCTCGATGCTTACTGTAGGTACAACCAAATCAAGATGAACCTGGAGAATCAGGAAATTTTTTTGTTAATAACGAATATATCGGCACATATTGTTATAATGTGATGCCTTTTGGGCTAAAGAACGCTGGAGTCACTTATCAACGGCTCTTAAACAAAATGATTGAGAAACAAATAGGGAAACCTATGGAGGTTTACATAGATGATATGCTGGTTAAGTCTTTGAATGCATGTGATCATCTTATACACTTGCAAGAAACCTTTGACATCTTAAGGAAGCACAACATGAAGCTTAACCCCGAGAAGTGTGCATTCGGGGTCAGCCCCGGTAAGTTTCTGGGATTCCTGGTGTTGCAAAGAGGGATCGAGGTTAACCCCGATAAAATTAAAGTCATCGAAGACATCCCTGACCAGCTATCAAACGTGAAAGAGGTTCAAAGATTGACAGGGAGACTAGCAGCTTTGAGCAGGTTCATTTCCCGATCTTCGTAGAAATGTGTTGATACCCAATTTTGCCCTCGTATTTTTTTTTAATAATATATATACTTTTCAAATATCATTTTTGCATCATTACTTAATTTACAAGAGTTATACAAGTATTTTCTATAATTTTAATAATTTTTTAAAAGCTTTAAAATCGATTTTCTTGTATTTAAATTACTTGAATATGCATTAAATACCCATTAAATTATTTTGTGATGATTTAATCATCCAAAGTTATTACTTGCATCAACATATATGTTTCGGAATATTTACCTTATTTTATATAAGTATATTTGTATTTTTAAGCAATATACATAATTTTGCAATAATAGCCTATATGTTGTGCATAATATATTTTATTATATTATTTGTACCCAAATAGCATTTTATACTTTTATAATGTTAAATTATTATTTTCAAGCATCTTACTACACAAACTTTTTTTTTTATTATTTGTTAATTACTTTTTATAAATATTTTTTATAATTTTTCGTGTATTTAATTGGTAGCCTAATTTGGAGTCAATTCTGGACCAATTTAGTGGCCCAAATGTCCAAAACCTCTAAGCCCAATCTCCCCATCCCAAACCAGACAACCGCTTTAATCTCAATTCGGTCGGCACCCGTTTAAACGACCAGCCCCAATCCCTTTTCGATCTTAGCCGTTGATCTCAAATGATCAACGGCCCATAATAAATCCCTATCCTTTCCTTGTATCCCCTCACCCAAACCATAATCCCATTCCCACACTCTAGTCGCCCATAAATCCTCTCTACTCTCCTCTTCTTTGAGAAACCCTAGCTGATGTATCTCTGAACCCCTCCAAATCCGACCCTAAAATGGAATCAATCATTGATTCACTTACCTATTTTGTGGTACTTCACTATTGTATATATGCTTGTGGTGTTACTTAGTTCTTGCCCTATTTTTGGCAAGAACTAGCTCTCAAAATCAACCCTGGATGACTTTGATCTTCAAGGATTTAGACGATATTTCGTCTATATACACTCAACAAAGACGATCTGCACTCTTGGTTCGATTTTCAGACGATTGAACCCTAATTAGGTTTTGAGACTCTCCATCTCCTTTACTCATTTTGACTTGCATGTGATATTTTCTTTCCTTATTTGTGCTTAATTGATTATTTTTCATGTTTGTTCTTCCAGTTTCTACCACGATATAAACCCCTCCCCTAATTCCCTTTGAAAAACCTTAACGAATATTATTCTCTCATTCTCACTCATTATACTCTGAAATCGGAGACCTTGGCCGGCTGAAAGCCAAGGCCATTTGAATTCGATTGCATTCTTTCTCAGTGCGAGCACTACCCGGGATTCATTCGAAACCCTTGGGAATTCTGACGCACTGGGATTTTGGGGATTCTGCTGCTCTTCGCTACAGTTAATTGAATTACCTCTGGAAATTGCTCTTCTTATTTTCTTGTTCGTTAATTTGTATGGTAAATGCCTTTGGCACTATTCGTTTGTGTTATTATTCTGTATGTCTATGACATTGAGAGTTTTGTGAATCAATATGCTACTATGTCGTCTATGTTTGCAATTCTATTTGCTCTAAAATTATTCTCCTGGTTCTATATTTTTCTGGCATCTGAACTAGCCTAAATTCTAACTCTGATTCTAGCTTTCTTAGGAATGTCTAGCCTAGTGTGTTTGTGTGTGTCTGAATTCTTACATCTAGTGCTTGTCCTGAGTTTATCTTCTATCCTGTTCTGGATTCTTGTGATAAACCAATTTACACCTAGAATATATCTTAATTCCTGTTAAATCGTTTATGTATAACTTAAGGCTTTCCTAGAGTTGTCTCTTAATCTTGTTGATTAACCAAACATGATTTCTCTCTACTTAACATGTACTCCTTGATTTGTTCAATCCAGTGCCTTTAACATTGCCTAAAACCTTTAGAAGGAGATGCAATATCTAGCCCCTTCTCCTATATGTGATTGAGATTTAGTGTCCTTTTAATCTGGAATACATATATTTTCACCTATCATGAGTTCTGATATTGTTTATGAACTTTGGTATTGTAACTGATATTCAACATGTTGAAGTTGTCTCATTCAGCTTAGTACTTGCTCATGAACCTGTTATGCTACTCTTACTAGGCTCTCATGTTAGACATTCTATGGTATCCCCCACTTGTGCTTGTCTATGACTCTGCCAGGTTCTCATGTTAAGTCTCTTAGCTAAAGCCTTGACTAATTCTAAATTATGCTTGATTTCTGAAACTTGGCATTGTATATGGTCATCCTAAGTAGACATGTCTATGAAGTTTTCTAGTGTTTGACTGTGTTTAGCATGCTACTCCCGTTCTTTTGTTGAATAATTGCTCACCCGTGAACTTATGTTGTCCCCTATGTAAAACTTTCCTTGTTGAAGATGAGTCCTGCTGACTTCCCTAGTTTTTTTTTTTATTTTGACTCAATCATTTCTGTCGCTTTGTTTCTGAAACATCAATGTGTTTTACGCGAATCCAACTAGTTGTCATATAATCCTGCCTCTATGAAGCAATGCTTCAGGATTGTTTTCTTATGTGTTCCATTAATTTATTTGATCGAGAAGATGATCTGTAATTGTTGGGTTTGGTATGAGTTGTGTGACCTTTGGGCCGTGCAAGTGGACGCGCTCTCCTGTTTGAGATATATTTGGGTCTGGGCCTGCTATTCGCATTAAAAGAAGTCTGTTGAAGTCCCAGTCAGTATTGGGTTATTCTGTTTGGGTCTGTTTTCAGTCCTGCAGTTATTCCTTTGTGTCATGTTTGTAATTGTATTCATTATCCGGTCTTGTAATAATTTGTAAACAAACGATGAGGGAGATTAATGAAATTGGGGAGGAACGGGTATATTCTATTTTGCATAAAAGGATAGAAAACATGCCTATAGGGCCAACATGCTTTGTTTGCTATTTTTGTTTGACATGCTCTATTTCTACACATCATAGAAAGCATGCTTTTAGGAAATCGCACACACTTCATTCAATTGTCTAAAGCATGTTTGAGTATTTGATATACTTGTTCCCAGGTCTACTATTGTGCACACTCAGACAACATGTCTATAGGATACACTAACGCATATCTTACTTTGTCGACCTAGAAACCATGCTTTTAGGATTTCAAATAATCAATCGGTCTATTGCTTCTACTATTTTTGGTGCACTGCCCATTTAGATATCATGACTATAGGACCCTAATCTTTTAATCAACTACTTCTGTTGTCTTCATTACACTGCCCCACCTAGATGACATGCCTATAAGAGTAAAGTGTTATAAAATCAAGAATAGTTATCAATTATTAGAAATCCTGTCTATAGGATACTGTCACCTTCTCGAGACACATGTCTATAAAATCCGCACTGATAATTAAGAATTATGAGATCGTTTCATTATTTTATTTCATAAAATATGTAGATGTCATCCCTATAGGTTTGTAATATCTTTAATCTGCAAATTCGTTAGTTTAAAGCTGCAATACTGCCTGTATAACGCTGGAATCGGCATCCCATAGAAACCATGTCTATTGCGTCTGAAATTGTCTACTGCCTAACTGCCCGCGTGCACTTGTTGTTAATGTGTGGAGGTTAATTTGATCCTTTACTTGTACTTATGGGTAGTCCTACGTGTTTTTGAATGCGCGCTAGTTTTATCATTTTAAGCATCCTAAGTGAAGTCTAGAACCATCCAAATAGAGGTCCAAAGTCTCCTGACTATAGGTATGGGACGGATAGTGCACGCCTAGCATACGATATAGAATTGAATTAGAGCGCCTCTAAGTAAACAACTTCAACATAGTAATTGGGTAGTAGGAGATGATAGTCTATGCCTGCTGAATAATATGAGCAACCCTTACCTCAAAGGAGTTGCAAAATATTATTTATGTTGCACGGGTGATCCTTTAGGCTAAAAAACTTAGGACCCGTCCCTTTTTTCTTTATGAACTCGTTATTTACACTTAGTCATTTAACATAGATCAGTGTAGTTGTATCCTTGTAGTCATTAAGATTTTTGTCGATTCTCATGAGTTATAATAAGATTTTCTGACTTCTAAATTTCCTTTTATTTATCTGATCACCTAGTATAATTACATAATCCACATAGTTTAAAGTTTGACCGGGACCCACAGTTGTGGACCTCGAAGAGTGCCTAACGCCTTCTCTTTGAGGTAATTTGAGCCCTTACCCGATCTTTGGTGACACGAACTAGTCAAATAGAGTTATTCACAAATAGGTGCCCTAAAGCAACTCAAAAATCGTTAGGTGATGACTCTTCTATTTTAATATCCACATAAAAGAGTTGTCACACGTCAAAACTCGCTTTCGCGAGAAAACGGGGCGCGACAAAATGCCATCATTTTTTTTCAATACTCAAAAAGAAGAACAACTTCGAATGGACTCCAGAATGTCAGCAAGCTTTGAAGGATTTGAAAAGGTATTTTTCAATACCTCCATTACTGCTAAAACCGGAGGAAGGCGAACAACTGCTGATCTACTTAGCTGTCTTAGAGGTAGCGGTAAGTGCCATTTTAGTCTGTAAGGACTATCGTACACAATCTCCTATCTATTATTTTAGTAAAATTCTGACGGGAGCAGAAACTCGCTACCCCCAACTGGAAAAATTGGCCTTAGCCCTCGTAGTCGCCGCTCGAAAACTAAGGCCTTATTTTCAATGTCACCCGATAGCCGTAGTGACCAATTTTTCTCCTGCAGAATATTCTTCATAAACCTGAACTCTCAGGTAGGCTGGCCAAGTGGGCAATCGAAATGAATGAATTTGACATAGAGTATAAACCTAAGACTGCGATTAAGTCACAAGTTTTGGCCGACTTCATGGCCGATGTCAGTCCGGGACTGTTACCTTTGGCTACAAAAGAGCATTGATGGTGTCATAATCGACACTAGGAGTTTGGACCTTGTTCACGAGCGGAGCTTCCAATGTGAAAGGGTCCGAGATCGGCATAGTGCTAACCACGCCCTTGGGAGAAACCATAAGGCAGGCCATAAGAACTGTTCCTTTAACTAACAAAGAAGTAGAGTATGAAGCTTTGATTCCAGGACTCGAGCTGGCAGGGGGACTGGACTCCGAGGTCATAGAAATCAAATGTGACTTCCAATTGGAAGTAAATCAGGTCTACGGGATCTTCGAAGCCAAAGAGAAACGCATGCAACAATATATAGTGAAAGTCCAGGATCTGTTCACTCGGTTTAGGGAATGGTCAATTGCGCACATCCCGAGGGAAGAGAAAGCAGAAGCAGATGCACTAGCAAATCTTGGATCGTCTAAGGAAATGAAGGGATCGGACACCTGCATGGTCGTACAACTTATGCATTTTGTATTGGACACAGATAGCTATTACGAGGTAAACGCGACCAATTTGGTCTGGGACTGGAGAAATGAGATCATTGACTATCTCGAGCACGAAAAATTGCCTAAAGATCCCAAGGCATCTCGAGCACTACGCAGTAAAGCGACGCGATACAATTTCAAGGGAGGTCAATTATACAGAAAATCTTTCTAAGGCCCGTTGGCTCGATGTTTTGGAGCTTCCGAAGCTAATTATGTTATGCTAGAAGTCCACGAAAGGATTTGCAAAAATCACTCAGGTGCGGATTCCTTGGTGTTAAAATTAATTAGGGCAGGATACTACTTGCCCTGGATGGAACAAGATGCCAAAGCTTATATTCAAAAAATGTGATAAATGTCAACGCTATGCACCGTTGGTACATCAACCGGCAGAGCCACTACACTCAGTTTTGTCGCCATGGCCATTCATTAAGTGGGGGATGGATATAGCTGGTCCGCTGCCACCGGCCCCTGGTAAGGTAAGATTTCTTTTAATTTTAACTGACTATTTTTTAAGTGGGTTGAAGTAGGTGCTTATCAGAAGATCAGCGAACGCGAAATGGTAGATTTCTTGTGGGAGAATATAATTTGCCGATTTGGGATACTAAAAGAGATAGCTTGCGATGATAGACCACAATTTATAGGCGCATAGGTCGCAAAGTTCCTTGAAGACTTAAAATAAAAAGGATCACATCATCACCTTATTATCCGAGTGCAAATGGTCAAGCAAAATCAACAAACAAAGTGATTATACAAAATCTCAAAAAGAGATTGGACGCAGCCAAAGGCGAATGGCCCAAAGAGCTGCCAGGAGTACTATGGGCGTACCGGACAATGGCCAAATCAAGCACGGGGAAAACTGCTTCGTCTCTTGTGTGCGGAATAGAAGCCTTGATCCCGGTGGAAGTAGGGGAACCTGCCTTGAGATATTCCCGGGTGGACGAAGAAAAAAACAATGAAGCAATGTTGGACAAATTGGAACTGCTTGATGAATGCAGGGACTTGGCGCATATAAGGATGGCAGCCAAAGGCAGAGAATGGAAAGATATTACAATCGAAGAGCCAACCTCCGTTATTTCAAAGTAGGAGACTTGTTTTAAGGAAAGTAACTCAGAACACCCAGGAGCTTAATGTAGGGAAGCTAGGTCCAATATGGGAAGGCCCCTACCAGGTTTCAACAAGGCCCCTACCAGGTTTCAACTGTCACCGGAAAAGGGTCATACGAGTTGGAAAATCAAGACAGAGAAAAGCTGTCGAGCAAATGGAATGTGGCACACCTCAAGAGATACTATTGCTGACGAGCCTCGCCTATACTGAAAGTATGTGATGTACTCTTTTTCCCTTCGTCCAATTTTGTCCCAATTGGGTTTTTTTGTGAAGGTTTTTAAAGAGACAACAATGAAAAACATACTACGAAGGAAGCTTCATCAGCATAAATAAGACCTTTAAATGAAAAGGCATGCAAACAATGAGCCACTACGGAGCGGTTGGATAGTCTTTTGCTCGCTCGCAAAGTTCCTACTGAGAAGTAAAGTTTGCGGTCGAGCAAAAATTACCCGACCGTCCACAAGTTCAGGCTACTGGGGGATTGTTAGATAATATTTGGCTCGATAGCATAAGTTCCTAAGGGGAAGTGAAGTTTGCTATCGAACTGAAGATTATCTAACAATTTACTAGTGGAATCCTCAAAAGGTGCAAAACTTCTAGTGTTCAAATTCGCATTCTTTTCATTCGAACACTGGAGGGGGG
>MCJB01035515.1:24830-61572 GCA_002018475.1 Nicotiana obtusifolia | reverse complement strand
GGGGGGGGGGGGTGGAATGATATGAGTATACGACAATACGAAATCCAAAAACAAAGTTGTATCATAGGGATCGGGACTGCCTTGTGTACTTTTGAAAATGAAGGAACAAAGTAAAGTCCTTTTATTTTGATCTTGTTTCTTGTCTGAACAATGAATTAATTTTATCATTTGAAATTTAAACAAGTACTTCAAATGCTAGTGTCATAATGAACAGGAGACGTCCTCTTCAAGAGCAACGTAAACATAAGAGGGTCCTCTCTTATGAAACCCTCACATTAAAGAGTTGATTTCGGAAGAACTTATGGCCAGAACCAAATACTATCGGGGAAAAACGCACACGAAGCCTCACATATCTCGGCGGGAAAATCTTGCAAGAATACTTAAACAAAAAGAATGCAAAGAGAAAAACTTGCACAATACTTGAACGAAAAAGTACATCTATTTATAGTAAGAGTGCCAAGAAGCACATGTACAAAAGTATAGAAAAGAAAGAAAAAGCTAAGCTAATGCATATCCGAAACCCGGAGGAAGAGAAGCATCTTCACCCAGGAGAAGTAGGTGGATCTGCCGCTGGCTCAATAGTTTGGCCTTCACCATCGTGGCCTTCAGCATCATCACCTTCCGGTTCTTTTTCAGCTCATGAGAACTCGGAACTGGAACCAGAACCAGAAGATTTGGTAGCATCAGGCCGGACCAGGAGACCTCTTCGGGTAGTTGACTCCAGCTCACGGGCCTTGTGATTTCGGCATCAAAGTCAATGATACCCACTTTGGCCTCTTCCAAGGTTTTTCTCCTTATGCTGTACATAGAATATGTTTTTTCAACAATGAGGGAAGTCGTTCGGCACTGAAGATCTTCCTTAAGCTGGTCAAGCTCGGTCGAAATATTATTCCGCATGACCTAATGGATTGAAGGCTAGCATCAAGGTCGCAGATGGTGGAATGAAAAACTCTGTTATCCTCTATACCTCGCTTGTGCCTCTATTCCAACCGAGCATACTTCTCCTCGACAGCAGTAACTTCTTCAGCTTTGGAGTTTAAGGTTGCCTCGAAATTACTCGATCTTTCAGCAGAGGCCGCCTCACGATCGGATGCAGCAAGAACGACATTATGGACTTCAACCCATTTGGCCCTATCTTTTATAAATTGTACCCTTAACTGGGCGGTCTCCTGGCTAAGGGTCACTACCTCTTACTCACTTTGCTGTAACTGAGCCTCCAATTCAGCAGCTTTAGCAGCTCGTGCTTCCAATTCTAAAAGGCGAGCAATAGTCTGGTCTCACTCGGCCAATTGTTGATCTTGCTCAGAGGTGAGTTTCCTCCTATCAAGTATCAACTGTTGAAGGTCCTCTGAATTAAGGAAGTTAGCCTGCAAAATAGAAGTACAAATTAGAAACCCAACCATAACAAAGATAGAGGAACAACAGAGGAAATAAAAATTATACTGCCGCTGCGTTGTGCATGGCAATGTTCAACAAACACTCTCCCGAGAGAGTTTGTATTTTCTTCCTATCTTTTTATGAAGTCAAAGGCTTCAGATAATTAACATGTTTCACCGGTCGGGATAACAAATGGCATCCGGTAGAAACCAAGAAGGTGACGCTCCTCCTCCTTTGGAGATCTTCAGAGGAGGCAGAATAATTATGCCCTAAATTCCCATGAACTGGAGACTGGGGAGGAGGGATATCCTCCTTTCGGGCAACTGCGGCCGGTGGAGATGATGTAGCAGTTGTTGGTGGCGAAGGCAGAGTTGGTGGAGAAGGAGATGAAGCTGATGGCGTTGTAGGTTGAGAAGCAGCTGCAGCAAACGCATTGCTGGTTGTTGGTTGCTCATCAAGCAAAGACGGAAGGGACCCGGTACTCAGCCTCACGGTATAGGGCACGACGACTGGGACTCGAAATCGAGAATTAGCATTTTTCAGCATATCATACTCCTCCAGAGTGCCGAGGCATCGGCCTCGGTTGGTGTAACTAACTCAACAAATTGAGCATTCTGTTGAGCTGATGAAGGTCGTCGTTTTCTATGTAGAGAAGCCCCCTCATCAGTGGCTTCTCCATCATCGTTGATCACCACAGTGTTTATGGCCGGGTCGGGCGCGGCGCTTATCACCACAGCATTCGAAGATGACTCGGGCACGTCACTCTTTTCTTTTCTATTTTTTCCCTGGGCCGCGGAGGAACGTCTCTATTTTTTTTTGCTTGGTTCTCCGGCCGGGAACTCCGAGAAGAAGCACTTGTACCAGAAGCAAGCTCGGAGACACCTGTTCGGGTGAAAGCCTCCTGCAGCAGCCTCGCCGCGTCAGCAGGATCATCCAAGACGTCCTCCTCAGGGACGACAACTGAGCCCTGGGGTAGACCTGAGTTTAATAGGAGAAAAAGGTTAATCAATTTTCCTTTTCGAAAGGTAAAAACAAGATGAATTCGTCTTATCATGATTTTTGGCCTTCCACCCATATTTAAAGGCGAGTTCTTTTCATGTGCGGGTCTCGGGCGTGGTGACATCCAAAATTTTCTACACTCACTGGTCCAAGCCTTCAACCCTAGGTGGTGTCCACCAAGTTGCTGAAATAAGTGAAAGAAGAAGGGTCATTAACAGCATGGGGAGATCTTTAACTAAAAGAAAAGACAAAGGGTGAACTTACGAGTACGGTTCTATAATTAAGGAAAGGATGGAGTCGTGGCCGGAAAGATGTCCCTGGTGAACTCTGCAAGAACCGTTCCGTCTACCCACAGTCATTGTCATCGTCCATGCTGGTTCGCAAAGCATGGTGGCTTCGTTTGCTGAAATTTATCCATCCCCCGCAGAAAATCTTAGGGGAATAAAGGTTCATTAATCGAGCCAGGGGTAGCTCCTTTCCCGTCTCCTTGCATAGACGCCGAAGACAAACACCTGTCCTCCACAAAGAAAGACTTATTTGTGCCAGGCATACCTGGTAACGGATGCAGAACTCCACGATAACGGAGTCAAGCTCCTCGCTCAAAGAGAACGGTCCCAAGGTGAAAGGATATGTATGAAAATCCGTGAAACCCTTCTTGGGTAAGGTTATCCGCTCCGCTAGGTCAGGAGCAATGATGTTTAAATAATGGAAATGGCAGTGTTCCTTCACAGTTGGAATGTTGGAAGGACGGATGGAAGAAGGATACACACCAACAACCCACGTGCGAGAGTTAGCAAAACGATACTTCTCTTCGAAGTCCTTTATTGTGATAAGATTCCTTGGAATAATGGTGCTCACTGTAGGAGGAGCAACATCATGAGCTTTACCTTTGTTCTTCGAGGAACTGAGGTTTCTGGAAGAAGAGGCCATTGTTATCAGAAGGGAGAAAAGAGTTTTTTCTGAAGAAGAATATTAGAGAAAGTTGAAGACAAGTACGAGTTGAGTAAAGAGAGTTTGAGGATGTTTGGAAGGTTATGAAGTGTAAATGGAGAAGTCTGATGCGTATAAGTAAAGGATTAGTCGGCTAAAATCGTGGCCATAATTACATTGATAACCGAGAAAAGTAGTGCTAAATCGTGGGATGACGCGTGTTCAGGGCATTAAATGCGGAGAGTCGTGCGTCTAATCAATCGTCATAAACTTTTCAGAGGGGCCCAGAGAATTTCCCGCCAAAAAAAGGTATCTCTACCAACTTCCCAGTGACTCAAGGTTATGCCACCGGAAAGCAGGGGGACTATCTGTATAGGGTAAAATACGTTCATATTAAATGATCACATGAGAAAGAGACACGTGGAGCCGAAGACAGAAGACAATTGGGCCCGGAGGCAACAATTTCGTTTGTTATCAGAGAGAATGGTATTCATAAAGGCGATAAATGACAACCACCCGGTAGTATTTAATGAAGAATATTCTATAGCATTAAATATATGTCCGTTACAGAGAATATGACATTCACTGCATAGCGTTACACATTCTTCAAATGACCATCATAATTGTCATTAAATAGGGGCTTGATCCTAGGACCTTGTTCTCTAGGTGCAACTATAAATAGTGAGCTCTATAATCATTGTAAAGGACAGGAATTTTCTTACAAGCATATATTATACTCTGTTCAAAGTTCAATAAAATTTTACCTTCTTGCTCATTTAAATTGTTATTACTGCCTCCGGAAACTCTACTCCCAGAACCAGGATTTCTACTGTTTCATCACAACTTCAAGGATCTTACATTTTTGTCTAATTTATTTATCGTTTTAGGATCAAATCGATTCACTTGTCTATAAATTACGTATATATTCAATTGTATCGTTTTACGGATAAATAATTTATGTTACTGCTACTGTGACTTCTGTTGCTGCAGTTCATCGTAAATGGAGGAGCTAACTCCTTTTATCTTTGTTCATTTAGCAGTACAAGCTAATTTAACCGATTTTTAGAGAAGCCTAAATCAATTTTTCTTATAAAATTGCACAAAAATCACTAATGTTAGCGGACATTTTCTTAAATGAAATGATTCGAAAAAATTATTCAAAGTTCATTAGATTTGAAAGGTGAGGATTGAGTAATAAAATTTTACTCGTGAGAAAAGCGAAAGGTTTGGCAACAAGCAAGCAGTTTTATATCATAATAGCAGTTGTTATAGCACCGATTTGTTTTGTTTGGCTTTAGGGGCCCATGAGTCGTCGCTAGTATCATTGATACTTGTTGTATGGTCTTTATGATCTTGGCTTTTGATTCAATTGCCACGTATTTAATCGTTGCACCCCAAAATTATGTTGTTATGTGATCACATCATAAAAAAGAAAGTCTGGATATTAAAGCCATTGTCAGACTATCCTGAGGCCATACTATCTTAAGTAACGTATGTATGGATAATAAAGCCAGAACAACTACATTACGCTCTATAGTTATTTTTCAGGCTTTTAGACATGAAAAAGGCCGTTGCACATCATACTAAATATCCTAATAATGGAAGAATCAAAGAAGGCAGAAGCAACAACATTTCAAATTTACTATTTTATATTCAATAAGAATCCTAATCTGCATTTAGAACGATGCACCTTCATAGATCAAAATCTAAATTCCAGCCCAAAACCTTATTTAACAGCTTAATTAACCTTATTTAGCAGCATAACGCCAGAAGCATTCAAGTGTCTTCCAATCTCGAAAGAAACAAAAGCATCAATGCAAGCATACTGCACTTGGTCCACGATGAGCCACTTGTTATCCCATTTACCCAAAGTAATATGCTTGGGCTTTTCCATCTCTTTTCCAAGAACTACTAGGCACAGCTTCTTTAAACCAACATTCCTCAGGTCCCCATGCCATATGCAACAACCGCCAAATGCCTTAAGTCAACCACATTCTTCACACTTATCCTATAATCCTTTTCCAGCTTCTCAACGTCACCCTTGATTCCAACCCCAACAAAGTTGTAATTTGGGTTGCACAGGAAAGTGGTTAAGACAGTAGATATGTAATGACAGTGCAGGAGTTGAAATATGAGGTAGCGGTGGCCAACGCAAAGCTGAAGAATTGCGACTTGGCTTTGTTGGTTGATGTTGAAAGTGGGTCGCCACTCGATATCAAGTCCAACAATGAGGCGATCGAGGCGACGCGCATGGACGGGCTCAGTTTGCCAGATCCAATTGGTAACATAGCTTGGGTTGTCAGTGATTGTTGTTTGGATTCGATCAGCGAAGAAGTCAACGTGAATGGTAGTGATTGCCATGGCTGTCAATGCAGTTTGATCAAAATTCTGAAATATTACTAATAGCAACTATCATTTGTATTTATACGGGCAAGTAGCGAGTTCCCTCTCAGAGACGTTGGAAGTTCAAAATTTTGATTCAGTAACGTCTCTGATTTTAATAAAGTCTAAACCTATAATGCGAATTAGAAGGGGCAATTAGAAAGTTTCCTTCCCGAAAAATACTCCTCTCCCGTTCCAAATATTACCGTTTCTTATAATTTGAAAGCTCAGATTCTGTTATGGTAGTAGCTTATCAGTTGCGATGATGCTTTCTTCCGGTCTTTATCTTTTACTTTACTATTGTAACCGCTCGCCTATTTCACCTCAACATATTCTGATGTGCGCCATGCGGACCCAGGATTTGTACGCTGCTGCGGGACACTATTATCTTTAATGTAAATATCAAAATAATATTACTAGTAATAAAGTCTAGTGTGCAACTCTTTGAAAGTTTAGTGATTACGAGTTCGTGGCCGAAAGAATATTCAAAAATATAAAAAACGTAAACAAAATCAACACTAATAAAGATTTGTAAGTAGTTCAAAAAGTCTCAATCGACGTCGCAGATTCAATGAATACTTGCTACTTTGTCAAAGTAAATGTTAGGGAGAAGGGTTTTTGTTTGTCTTTATTTTTTCTAAATAAAATAAATATTAAAATTGGTTAGAGATAAAGATTATTGACTAATGGAACTAGTTAATATAGTTTTATCCCCTTTCCTACTGTCTTTATTTGAGTTTTTACTATTTTGTGTAGAAGATCGTGTAGAGAAGTTGAGTTTTGGAGCGTTAGATGTAGTGGTGGTGTTGGGTCTCGATCTTGGATCCAGCATTGAGTGGAAGAAATTTAAACAGCCCATTGAACCAGTGCACCCATGGTTCATTTGAGAGCACAATAAATTTTTATAGTAATCTAGATGTATATACAATAATATATACAACATGGTTTTTCCCCAGCCTATAGGGTCCACTGACCCCTCACCTCTCCACGTGCATCCGCCCCTGGCGCCATGTGGCTTTCTAGCTTGAGAAATTAGCATAATTTCTCTCGAAGTCAGATTAAAAAGGTTATGAAATTAATATAATCTTTAATGTAGAGGTATATAGAGCAGTACTCAATAATTTTCTTTTTTTATAGTATTCGGATGGGGAAAAAAACGGATGTTGAGGTTTTAAATTTAGAAACGGTTGGATTGTTTAGGATAACCATTTGAGTTTCCAACGTTTCATTTTATATTTCATCCTATGTCTCCCCTATAATTCAAAAATTTAAGTTAATAGAAGAACGAAATTCTTTTACCTTCACTTCATGTTTATATCCAAACACGTTAGTTTACGATGATAATTAAGTGTACATTGAGGCAGCAATATATTGGAGGATTAAAATTATATATCCTAATGGTGTAGTAAATTTCTTACACCATTTGTATAATTTAACACGTTATAGCAGGTTGTTTATCATTTATTCTAGTTGCCAATGAATATTGTTAAATAAATTACATGCAATTATATTTTAAGTAACTTGTATATAAATATTTTTAGACAGTATGTGCATAGAACTTGAATATATTATTAATTAATCTTGTCAGTAATAAAGTTAATTCTGAAAGATATATGTCACGTGCTCGTCCGTTTACATCTGATATCCTTCAGTGACTTTGTAATGTTGGTGTAAGGTAACCCAAAGCAAGCGCTTTTGACATATTCGAGTTTTAAATCGCAATTTTCTTTAACTAAAAGCTGTCGAGCTTTCTTAGTTATGGTACACTGCATGAGTATTGATTTTGTAGAGTCAATCAGGGAGGGAGAAATATGATTGGATAATTATCTTTTAAATTGATTTATTTATAGGGGAAACGTAACCAATTACAAACATAAATCTTTCTTTCGGCTTCCAAATTATGCAAGGCGTTGTACCTAATCGTGGGCTATAACATAACCTGTCCACTGGAACTTGGGCGTGCACAAAACCCATCTGTATAACGTAACTATAACCTTGGGCCTAGATCGTGAAGACTTAATTGTCACTAATAGCCTTCGTCTGGCCACTTCTTATAATTTTTCCATTTCTTAAATAGTTTTGCAAATATAGCTTATGTGCTTCACAGACGGAAGAACGAAAAAGTCACTACCAATTTCTGATAGTAGGCTACCTATTGTATTATATCATATCGTTACTTTAAATACAATGTTTGTATCGTATCGTTAAATCTGTCATTACATAACGATAAAAAGAGTCACAACCGATTTAATAATGCCGCATTGTTACTTTGTTTTTTCCTCTCTTCTTGTCGTTTCTTATTATTAAATAAACCTATTTTATCCTTTATTGTACGCTTTTATATGATAATTTTACCTTGTACCTTACTTTTTCTTTGTAATATTGCATAAGTTTACTCTTCATATTGTTGATGTACGACATCATGAAACAATGACAAACATACAATCTATAAAAAGTTTTTTTACACATTTAAACAATACAATACGATAACAAATATAATGAAACGATACATGACAACCATCCAAATAAGCCCATAAAGTTCAATCATAAATTTTTTTAATCGGTAACTCAATTTGCTATACAGGTTTAGCCCGGTGGGTTAAATTCTCAGCGCATGTCTCGGAATATGTTTAAGGCTTAGCTTTTGGCTTTTCTAATTCTTTTTCCCTTTTTTCTGGCTAGTGGTGGGTTCTAAAAGTTATACTTGTCAGGTGTTGAAACGTGGCTTTCAGTGATTGGTAGTAAGCCAATGATAATGTCAGAATCATCATCCAATCAACATCAACTTCTCCAATTCCTAAAACAAGATAAACTTGTTTATTGCTCTCCATTATTGTACTACTCCTCAATCCTCATCTCTATCCTTGTCTCTCTCTGTGATTCAACCTTTGTTCATTGCCCTTTTGGTGTTGTAATCAAACAGCTTCTTTCCATGGCTACTAATCGCTGGCTCAGGCCTGAGGTATCTTTTATCCTTCACTTTTTTGTGTACTTGTTCTTCAAAATTTCCGAAATTTCTAAGCTTATCGATGCAGAATGAATGTGTGAGTACAGGTATATCCACTGTTTGCAGCCGTAGGTGTTGCCATTGGAATCTGTGGACTTCAGTTGGTTCGTAATATGCGTATCAATCCTGAAGTCAGGTTCGCCTTGTTTCTCTTTCTCTCTCCTCAAATACTTGCTTATTTTTTTGTTACTACTCTATTTCTCAGTATGATTTAGTGTATTTCTACAGTAGGTTTGGTCAATTCCTCTGATGGAAACACGAGCATATGCTTTTCTTTTGGTCACTTCCTTTCAAATAGGATTTTCCCCCCTTACTTGTTACCCTTTGGATACCTTGGATTCTCTTCTTTCCCCTGCCTGCTAAAGGCTAAAGCTGACTTGGCTACATTCGTGGTCAATATGGGCTTGCTTAGTAGATCTTCCACTTTTCTGCAATCTAAATAAGAACAAGAATGTCGTGAATTAATTGCCCAAATCTTTGTTATCCATCATCATTTCATCAATTTTTTTATTTTTGATAATCCTAATGTTTGGGCCAGTTTACGCGCACCCTCAACATCTCATCTAGTTTTTGCTATTAAAGTTATATGATCTGTTAAATTATACTAAGACTATGTAGGAACAATTTCCCTTTCCCCATTATAAAAAGCTGTGATAAAAAGAACAAGCTAATTAAAGACAGGAAAAGAGTTAATAATACTCCCTTCAAAATTTCAAATCAACTTTGATAAACAAGTCAAACTAGTATCATAAATTCCATGCCTAGTAGTAGTGATAACAGACTTGTGCCAACAATGTTTTGAATATTTGCAGCAACATTTATATATCTACTTTTTTTTTTTTGAGTCCATTACTCATATGGTCACTCAACTATCCGAAATTATCTATCAAAGTCATCTTTCTTTCGTTTGTAACAACAAAGTCACTTAACTATGCCAATAGCATTCAGAAGGTCACTCAACTAGATTTCTCAAATTTTTGATCGCCAAATACCTATTTTACTCTCTAAATTATCAACTTTTTTCTTCTTTTTATTTTTTTTTAGCTTTTTAATATAATAATTTTTCTCTTTTTAATTTATATTATGGACTTACCTTAGAATAAATAGATTTTATTTATAAATTAATAAAATTAAGATAGTATTTAAGCATGTACAATATTGGAACAATAAAATATTGAGCATAGTAGAAAGTTAATTAGAACATTTTGTTCGTAATAATAATTTTGATATTAACAAAAATAAACTACAACAATTATTTACACAATTGAAAGAAAATAAATTTTTTTAAAATATATATTCTATGCACGTACTATAGAAAATAATTATTTAAAATATAGGTATTTTTGTAATATACATTACATATTCTTGAATATTATCCTCAATTATATTATTATTTTGACATTATATATGCTAGAAAAGTATTTTATTATTTTTTATTTTTAAATGAAATATTTTTGTTTTATAGATAAGTCCATAATGTTGATAAAAAAGACAAAAAAAAATCATGATATTGAATAAACAACAACAAAAAAAAAAACAGAAGATAAAAGGTAATGATTTAGAGGGTAAAATAGGTATTTGACGATCAAAAGTTTGATAAATCTGGTTGAGTGACTTTCTAAGTGCTATAGACATAGTTAAGTGATTTTGCTGTTACAAATGAAAGAAAGATGATTTTGGTATATAATTTCGAAAAGTTGAGTGACCGTCCGAGTAATTAACTCATGTTTTTTACACTGGACAAGAACTTACCATTTTTCTTGTTTAATAATATCACGGGACAGGGTAAGCAAGGAGAAAAGAGCTGCCGGTGTTTTGGACAACTTTGAAGAGGGAGAAAAATATGCTGAGCATGCCGTTAGAAAGTTTGCTCGTAGCAGACCACCAGAAATTTTCCCTTCCCTCAATAGGTTCTTCAGTGATCCACAAAAGAATTAATCACCTGTAACTGGGTTTTCAATAAAGTTATATCAGACTTCAACCTTATCATCTTGAATCAAGATTTGTAATGTGATCTGATCTACTCTAATCTGTTGTGCTGGATGTGTTGCAGTATGGTGTCTGTAAAATATGGTAGTGACTTCTCTGTGACAGTTTGTATTGAGACGTATATGTTATATATTCGAATGGGTTTTCTGAATAAGTGCTACTATGAACAAACATTAAAATGCAGTTTGTCCTACACGCATCATGTTGTTTAGATGTAGAAAAACATATTAGTAATAATTTTACAAAATTCAGCCAAAGTGGCAGTCCATGGAATAATCTCACAAGCGATGGACCAATAGGCCAACTTTTCTAAATAAAAATGCAATTACTATATCTACATTCTTTTGCCCTTTAAACCATTTCTACCCCAAGCTCAACATCCAATTTCGTTTCTCATTCCTTTAAGCAGATCCTTTGCTGTTTCCTTCTTCTACATTAATGACCAAAAATAGTGAGGAAACTGCTCAAAGTGCTGTTTTCCAGAATGATTAGCAATTTAGCGGGACATGTTTTAACTTATCATAGGGAGAAATCGACGCTTTAGTTACTTAATAAGAGGTAAAACATACTGGGCCAAGAAAGCGGGTGCAATAAAACTCGGCAATTTCAAATTTGAGCTTTATAATATCTGGTAAGAAACATTAAAGTTTCTTCAGATTCCATCCTTTGCAAATCATTCTTGTAGAAGAATGCTGCTTCTTCCGAACGACCAAGTTCAGCATACAGTTTAGCTAGCTGGTGAAGTGCAATTGCTTCTCTGTCTTTACAGTTTGCGGCCCTCTGTAATATTTGATTGCCTCCTCAAGCATATGCAGCTGTTGCGTTTCATAACACCGGGCTATATAGCTATCCACAATCGAGAATCCTTTAATTGCAAGAACTCTGGCTTTTTAAAATAATGAAGAGCGTAAAAAAGCATCCCATCATCTATATGCTTGTCCTAATCCATACCAGGGCTCGGTAATCACATGGATTTATGTCCTAATCCAAGCTCATAAATGATTTTTATTCAATTTGAGAGCCCTCGGAAGATGCATTACAGACTTCTAGTGCTGCCCCTTCAAGCTATAATAGTTCCCAATAATGCAGCAAAACTCTGGCCTGTACTTATCTGTCAAAAATACTGTCTGTGCAAGGTAACTCAAGGCTGAAAAACATTCCTTTGCATGGAGCACATTGGAATATATATCTCTATCTTCAATCTTGTAAGGGTCATTTCTTAGAAGTTCAAATATAACTTCTACTTGTTCAAATTCTCTGAGGCTGTATTGAGCTAGCATTCTGGGCCTGGATATAATTGCTATTTGAAAGTGCCGTGCGAATGTTCATATTGGAAGCTGGGTAAAGAAGAGGTACAAAACATAAAGTGAGTAATAACTTCATTTATGTTGAAGCATTTAGTTATAGGTATAAAATATAGTAGGGTTAATTGTACTAAACGCTCTTATTTCAGATACACCCCATGTATTATAGCAAGTTTTGTATCAATCAGCTTAAAGTTGATATTTTTCATCGAGTAGCAGTTGTAACAACAATGAGGTATATTTTGTAACGGAAATTATTTTTCAAGAAATATAAAAATAATATTTTTATACAAGACTATAGCATGTCGTTAAAGAAGCATATTAAACTGGCGATGCTCCGACCGCACTTGGTTACTTGCTGCAATTAAGAGTCGTTTGGCTACCAATTATGATACTAATTTTAAAATTACATATCTCTCGTGTTTGGTTATTGATTTAAACTAATATTGAAAACAAGTTTCTACTAAAATTATGATATTATATATCTTATATCTGGGATTATAATCTCACAATTTCCTTGTTTCAAACCAAGCAAACCTTTTATTTCCTCGGTCCTAAATTAGTTATCGCGTTTTGCTTTTTCTGAGAGTCAAATTATGTAAATTTTGACTTATATTTTAGAATATATTTTTATTATATTTATATTATAATATATTTGTATAATAAATATTTAAATTTAAATTTTAAAAATATTGAGTTGATCTAATCTAATTTATAAAGTTAGTCAGATTGATTACTAATTTAGGATGTAGAGAGTATTACTTTGCGTATGAGCCAACATGAATTGAAAGGGTTCGTCAACACTTGTTTGCCGGCAGTCTTTTACTCTTTAGCGCAATATTCCGCAGAAGGGTGAAATGTTGAATCTGCATAATACTACAATCCTTAAACCACCTCTATATCCCGTTTCCCTCCGCCACTTCGCCTCTCTTCCACCACCGTCACCATCTCTGCCGCCGTCACAACCACCACCAGACGCCACCACAGTTTCCAACCTCATACTTCAAACCAACCCAGAATCATTACCAGATACCCTTCACAACCTCACCCAATGGACTCCTGACCTCGTTCACGCTGTCCTAAAGCGTCTCTGGAACCACGGCCCGAAAGCCCTCCATTTTTTCAACCTCCTCGATCACCACCGTTCATATACTCACTCTGCTACAGCCTTTGACCATGCTATTGACATCGCTGCTCGTATGCGCGATTACAAGACCGTTTGGAAGCTCGTGGCCCGAATGCAATCTCGGCGGCTCGGCCCGAGCCCGAAAACATTCACTATTATCACTGAGAGGTATGTCTCCGCTGGGAAAGCTGATAAAGCTTTGAAGATTTTTCTGTCTATGCATAAACATGGTTGCCCTCAGGATTTGAATTCTTTCAATGCATTCCTTGACGTGCTTTGTAAATCTAAACGGGCCGAGATGGCTTATAATTTGTTCAAGATGTTTAGGAGCAGGTTTAAAGCTGATACAATTAGTTATAACACACTTGCGAACGGGTTTTGTTTAATTAAGCGAACACCTAAAGCACAAGAGATTTTGAAAGAAATGGTGGAGAGAGGTTTGAATCCGACCATAACGACATATAACATAATGCTTAATGGATTTTTTAGAGCAGGACAGATTAAGGAAGCTTGGGAATTCTTTTTGCAGATGAAGAAGAGGAAATGCGATATTGATGTTGTGACTTACACTACTATAGTTCACGGGTTTGGCGTTGCGGGTGAGGTTGAGAAGGCGCAAAAGGTGTTTAATGAGATGGTGGGGGCTGGCGTACTTCCTTCTGTTGCCACTTATAATGCTTTGATACAAGTTTTGTGCAAGAAAGACTGTGTCGAAAATGCTATCTTGGTGTTCAATGAGATGTTGAGGAAAGGTTATTTGCCGAATGCCACGACTTATAATGCCATTATCAGGGGATTGTGTCATGTCGGAAAAATGGACAGGGCTATGGAGTATATGGATAAGATGAAAGAGGATGGGTGTGAACCAAATGTTCAGACTTATAATGTTGTCATCCGATACTATTGTGATGAAGGGGAAATTGAGAAGGGCCTGAGGGTGTTTGAGAGGATGACTACCGGCGATTGTTTACCTAATCTGGATACATATAATATTTTGATAAGTGCAATGTTTGTTAGGAAAAAATCAGATGATTTATTAGTGGCTGGGAAACTATTGACAGAAATGGTTGACAGAGGATTTCTTCCTCGAAAATTTACCTTCAATCGGGTCCTAAATGGGCTTTTGCTAACTGGTAATCAAGATTTTGCAAAGGAGATTTTGAGGTTACTAAGCAAATCTGGCCGCCTCCCTCACCATTTTAAACTGTAAAGCACATCAGTGTGCGGATGATACCCAAACTAAGTGCCTATTTGGGCGTTCGGTTTCACCCAACTGAAGCAGAGTTGATCAACTTTCTGAAAAGGTTCCTAAAGGGCGAGCCTTTGCCGAGTGAATGCCCTAATTTCCATCTTGCCGATATCTATGGAAACCAACCACCATGGGAGATATTTGGAGCTTCTGATCATCCCGAAGTAAGGTTCGCTATTTTTTTACTCGGTTGAAGAAGCAGAAGAGCAAACATACAAGGGTTCGTCGAACTTGCGCCAACGGAACATGGAAAGGACAAACCAGTATTGATCCTATCAAAGAAGAAGTTTCAAGTTTCAAACTAATAGTAAAGAAAGAGAGCATAATAAAATTTGGCTGATGAAAGAATATTTCGTCGGGGATGATTTCTTCAGAGAAAATAACATTCCTAAAGAGGATATTGTATCAAGAAGAATATAAGATCAGAGTAAAATCATGGGGTGACTATGGAGGAACAAGATGTTCCAAAAATAATCGAAGCTACGTTGCATAGACTTGATGAACATGACTGCACAACAGTACAACCAGCAACAATATGTCAAGCAGCTGATCAACATCAAGTTATGTCAGAAGATGAACGAATATAATAATAACAGCAATATTAGTGACTGCTCCAACTACCAACAGGAGATCAATTGGGCCGATGATCTGCTCATAGGTATAGACGATTTTGGAGATATAATCTGGTAAGCATGAGAAATGATGGGGAAGCAGCAGAACGAAGGGAGGAGAGACACGCATCAATCAGTTTATGATTGATGGAATTTACAGAAAAATAGAGCTTTTAGGTAACAGTTTCTCATTGGAACAAACTTCGTAAGAGAAACTAGCTATTGCCAAAAGAATATCCTTTTATTCACATATATATATGGATTATCACTTAATATAACTTTGACATGATTTCTTGCTATATATTGTTATAGGTATAAACCGTATAATGCTTATTATCTGTTCCCTGGCAGTAATTCTTTGTCAAAATTCATGCTTATAAAAAAAAAATTATCTTCATCTTTCACAATTTTTGTTGCATCAAATCCATCCTCTGGCTAGGTATAAAATAAATTACTGCCCATATTATTCTTGTAGTGTCTCTTGTTGGTTTCAGTAAACAAAATTATTTTCTGTTGTTTTGATTGCAACAGATGTCTTTCTTGTCACATTCTTACTGGTTTGGTGTTGCAGGTGAAGTTGAGAAGGCGCAAAAGGTGTTTAATGAGATGGTGGGAGCTGGCATAATTCCCTCTGTTGCAACTTATAATGCTCTGATACAAGTTGTGTAAGAAAGATAATGTGGAAAATGCTATTTTGGTGTTCGATGAGATGTTGAGGAAAGGTTATTTGCCGAATGCCACAACTTATAATGCCATTATCAGGGGATTGTGCCATGTTGGAAAAATGGACAGGGCTATGGAATATATGGATAAGATGAAAGAGGATGGGTGTGAACCAAACATTCAGACTTATAATGTTGTCATCTGATACTATTGTGATGAAGGGGAAATTGAGAAGGGCCTGAGGGTGTTTGAGAGGATGAGTACCAGGGATTGCTTAACTAATCTGGATACATACAATATCTTGATAAGTGCAATGTTCGTTAGCAAAAAGTCAGATGATTTATTAGTGGCTGGGAAACTATTAACAGAAATGGTTGACAGAGGATTTCTTCCTCGAAAATTTACCTTCAACCGGGTCCTGAATGGGCCTTTGCTAACAGGTAATCAAGATTTTGCAAAGGAGATTTTGAGGTTGCTAAGCAAATCTGGCCGCCTCCCGTACCATTTTAAATTGTGAAGCACATCAGTGTAAGATTGATACCCAATCTAAGTGCCTTTTTTGAGCTTAAAGATCTAAATGAGATAGCTTTGTCGCTTCCTGTAATATTCAATCTTGAAGTTTGGTAAGATGTGGATAAGTATGATGAATGCGAAGAGTTTGAGATGAAAATGACTTAACAAGCATGCCATTATCTCTTGTACACCTTGCATCTTCTGGATGCCATATATCACTCGAAAAAAGGGAAAAAAAAAAAAGCATGCCGTTATCTCTATGCAGTAGCTCATGAGATAGAGACTTGGCAATTAAAAGAAATTGTGTAGTTTAGCAGGGTGCTCTGACTTTGGCTTTGGACTTGAAGGAGGTGGAGTTGCAAATTAGGTATATCTTGCAAATGGAGGTGCGCAATTTCATCGAACGATCTCAGATTGCTTCAGTTTTTGCTTCTACCGGATAGTTCTGCACTTCTTGTTACTGATATATATACCATCACAGAAAGGACAGTGATAGTGACATCCACTTAAAACCACATCCATGTATACAGGTTCCTTTTTCCTCCTTTACTCTTGATGAAGCCAAAATGGTGGTTAAAAATTAATCGGGGTCACACATTTACTGAATCACCCAGAGATTAATAACCTCAGCAACTCTCCCGCAAATCTTATTGAACCTTTGCAGTTTATAATTTAAGAATGTGATTCATTATTGCTAAGTTGATGAATGGCTTTGATGATGTTGTTGTTAACCCGAAAAGGGGGGAACTGTTCAATAAGCAATTTAATTCTCTCAAGTTTAAGATGTGCTCTCTTCAAGTGCTTGATCCCAAAGAAACTAGTTGATGAGCATGCTGACACTTTGATTTCCTCGCATTTTCAGACACCTTTTCTGTGATTTCAGTCTTTGATTGAAATATCAATGAGCTATAACTCAAGGCAAAGATAAATATTCTTGTGTTCATCTTTTCGTGATCGTTAACTAACTTGCATTGGTTCAAGTCCGTAACTTTATAATATTCGAAATTGTTGCTGATACAATTTAAGATGCACTTATTGTTTCATCTATTTGGAATGACCCTTTTTTTTTTTTTTTAAGGTGTTGAATAAGCCAGTCCCCTGTATTACCTATGGTTGTAGTCTGTATTGCCTTAGGAGAGCTGCTTTTCAGTTTCAGTGTGTCTTGAAGTACTCAGTTTATGCATAGCGGATTGCTGTGCATGAGTTTTCTGAGAATATTAAGCTGAAAATCAGCAATGGCAAGTGAATAAAAATGTGGATAGACAAGTGGCTAGGTAATATTCCTCTCAAGGACCAATTCCCAGACCTTTACACAATCTGTTCCAGTAAGGACTGCCTACGGCTGACTGCTTTTCTTCTTGTGGGTGGAACCTACAGGCAACATCTGAGGAGAAACATGAATGATTGAGAGATCGATTGTATTAATGTCCAGAAGTTGGAGCCGGTTTCCCTTGCTGATTATATGCCTGACACTCTAATGTGGAAGATCAAGAAAGATGGCAAGTTTCCTGTTTATATATGCTACAAAAGTCTACTGAAGAGTAGAGAGGGGTCTCAAGTTAGTTGGCCAAGGAAGATTACAATCGCACCCCCAAGAGCTACTTGGTTCACTTGGATTGCTACTTGTGAAGCTTGTTTAACTCAAGATAACTTACAGAAGAGAGGCCTATCTATGTGTAGCAGATGTTTCCTTTGTGAGGAAGGTAATGAACCTGTCAATCACATACTGCTTCGTCGCACCTTCACAAGGCAGATTTGGTTAATGCTTCTCAGTAATTTTTGGTGTCCAATGGGTCATATAGGAAGTATCGAACTTACTCTATGCTGCTGCTTGGACTTTCTGGAACACTTGGTTAGGGAGAAATAATAGGTGCTTTAATGATAAGAGGGACATCATCTCATAAGTAAAGCTGTGGAGTAAGAACAGTAATGTCTTTGACATGAACTCACTTTCTGCATTCCTGCTATCTATAGAAGGATGCTCCTCTCTTTCTGGTGTAATCTCTCAGTACCATCTTGGTACCATTCAATAAAATATCTATCTTTTCAATAATAAAAGAGTTCCATAAGTAGACAATAGGCTTATGTGGTTCCCTCTTTTTTTTTTTTTTTTACGTACTTGTGTATTTTACAGCTTCCTTTTATCAAAATGTAATCTTCTTTTGTAGGATGAGCGTGCATAAACCAAACACTGCTGTGAGTATGATTCATGTAATGCGCAAGTTCTTGTAATTGCCAACTAAAACTGCAGATTAGAAAACATAACTTGTAAGTAACGACTCTCTCTCTCTATGATATACTAACAGTTCCTACTTTACGAGAGTGACTACACGCGCAACCCTATGGACCCGCCGGGCAGCACCGCTCAGGCGCGTCTGGAAGGCCAATATGCTCCCAATAGTGCAGCGAACAATAACAAGCAAGCAATCGATGGAAAACACCCATATGCAACCAAAGTCACCACCTCCACTCACTTGTCTGCACACCAAATCACCATGACATGGAAGCTGTAATTGCCACACACACTACTCACAACGGGATGCCGGCCTTGCTATTTAAAGCGTCGGATTACTACGGAATCATGGCAGCTGAATGCAGGCTCACCATCGTTGGGAGATTGCTCAAGCCAAGACCCCAAATTGACCGAATTAAGTCAAAATTCAAGGAGTTTTTCTACGAAGGGATCTGCTAAGATAGGGGCATACGATAATTTCAATGTATTCCTAGATTTCACTAATGAGGATGATTTTAATATGGTCTGGTACCCAGAGTGATTGAGATTGAGGAGCAACAGATGTGGCTATAGAAGTGGTCTCCCGATTTCAAACCATAAAAAGACCTCCCACTATATGCATACTTGGCACTATATCAAACAAGTTAGCTCTATTGGCACACCACTAGAAATGGATTTAGCAACAAGGGGAAGAACTAGGCCTAGTATGGCTAAACTTATAATTGGGATTGAATTAGTATTGAGATTGATCTGCTGAAGCAACAACCTTAAACGGTCTATGTAGGTCAGATTTACGAAGACGCACCACAAAAAGGTGTTGTTCAAAAGCTAGAATACGAAGGCATTCCCAAGTATTGCAAATTTTGTAGGAAGCTTGGCCGTAATATGATCAATTGCAGAGTCTTGGAAAGGAAGAAACTTGCGGAAAGCAATGACAAGGAAATCAATAAAGAAAACGAAGAGCAGGTAGCAGACGCTACAAAAGTTTCTGAAGGCAACGAAGAAGGTGGGGTTGACAACACCAAAATAAAGGAAGGGGAGAATAAAAAGGAGACTAACCAGAAAGAAAAAAATTTTAGACTAGAGAACAAGGATCAAAGTCAGACAAGCAGCAATGGAACTAATGAGAACAAGGAGTTGCAAAATGTCTATACAAATCACAAAGATGCAGCAGGGAAAGGCAAGGACAAACAGATAGAGACTCAAACTATCAAAAAAAGAACTAGCAAGAAGAAGAAATCTGGATATCCAAAGAAGCTCCCTAAGAAGAAGTCCAAAGTGGTTTTTAAACCAATTCTAAATCCCTATAATTCCATAAACAAGGGGGATAAGAATAAATTAGGAATTGCAATAGCTATAAAACCGCAAGACCAAAATAACGAGCAAGAGAACGACAACAAAGAAGAAAGCCATGGGACACATGACAACAATGAAACTGGGCCGACCTATGACATTCTTAACAAACATCAAGCTGGCTATTAAGAAATGAACAACACCGTCAACAACAATTCTGGCGAGCTTGTTCAAGAATTGACTAATATCCAAGATGCCAAGAAACAGGAAGCTCCTAACTGGCAGGAATATGCCAATGGATCTACTAGTGTACCATCCGAAGTTAAGGCCATGCCAGGTATCAACTTGGTGGTGGACTGAAATCCTGAAATAGAACAGGAACATACAAAAAATAAGCAGGCAGAAAAAGAACTTGAGCAACAAATTGAAGTCAACTCACCAAATAGAGTGGGATTAAGTACTGTCGATTTCTGGATTTTTGTACAAAACAACCAACGTTTAAGAAGTTGGTCGAGGAGGTGGGGAACACTCAAGTTCATGGGAATTCTATGTGGAGACTGCAACAAACGATCAAAATTCTTAGTAGAAGATTAACTCAATGGTCTAAAGAGGATACTGGCAATTTATTTGATCAGGTTATAGACTGGAAGCCAAGATGTAACACCTTGAGGAGCAGGATCTTAACAACAACACTGATCTCTCTAGAGAGGCACTAAATAAAGGGCATGCTGAATATACCAAATGGATGAGAATGCAAGACACTTTGTTGAAGCAGAAAGCTAAAGTTAAGTGGTTTGAAGATTGAGATTCTAATACTAGTTGTTTTCACAGTCTTATAAGAGATAGAAGAAGGAAGCTCCAACTTCATAGAATCATGGATCACAGAAATATATGGGTTGAAGGTGATGAAAATATTGGACAAGGCTGCAGTTCATCATTTCCAGAATTTGTTTAACATCAGCCATCAATTCCGAGATTAAGACATTCTCAATTGTATTCTCAATGTATTACAGAAGAGGATAATACTTATCTCACTACTATCCTAGATATGGAAGAAATTACTGTTGTTTTCAATATGAGTGCTTCTAGCTCTGCTGGGCCTGATGGTTATAACAATACTTTCTTTCATAAATGCTGGGATATTATCAAGGATGATATTAACATTTTGTGCAAGACTTCTTCAATGAGAAAAAGATGACCAAGTTTTGTTCTCACACTTGTTTGGTTCTAAAGTGGAATCTCCAACCAATTTCTCAGAGCTTAGGCCTATTAGTTTGAGCAGCTTCACGAGCAAGATTATTTCCAAGATTCTTTCTAGAAAGCTTAACCTCGTGCTTGACAAACTCATATATGATAATCAAAGTGGTTTCGCAAAGGGAAATTGATTACAGAAAATATTTTACTTGCTCAAGAAATCATCCAGAATGTCAATCAAAGTAACAGAGGAGGCGATGTAATTATTAAGCTAGACATTGTCACACCTCTTTTTTCCCGAGGGATAGGGGATAGGGAGTTTTTCCAATTAAAGTGACATTATTCAAAATGGGATTGTTTAATTTCACAGCTTAGATGCTACTCAAAATCCCAGCAAATGAAGCAGATGAATAGAGATGTGTGTTTTCTGCCAGAATTCTCCTCCAGAATTTCAACTCACTTTTCTTTTATTTCTAAGCTAAGTTTGATTTTTGCAGACAGTTTTTTTTAGAATTTGTGTCCCTTGTATCTGCTATATATATACTGAAATGAGAGAGATAGTCTAATGAGAGAAGGGAATATGTCAGCGTGAATTCAGGGACTGTCAAAGGGAAGAAACATAACTAACACTGCCAGTTGCCTATTTACAGTTAGCCCTTTTCTTTCGACCCCTTCTTCTTTTATTTTCTACTCCTACGGCCCCTTAAAGTCTAATTTCTTTTCAAATATAGTCCTCGAACCTGCCTAAATATGCACCTCCTAAATTGATACTAATGGGCCTGCCTATCAATCAAGGCAAGTCTCCATTTAACAAAGTAAACAAAAACACAGAGCAACCGAAAACTTTCGAACATGAAAATAGTGATTCTTAACACTAAATGCATCAAATTTAACAAATATTTAAGTAATCCTAAACATGCAAACAGAGAATTAGTTATTTTGTTAAATCCTAATATGTAAAAAGCAAAACTCAGAACAAGAGAAGAAGGGGAAGAAGAAAGACAGAAAAGAGGATAGATGAACATTAACAAAGCAGAACGAAGTAAGCTTTTCTGGTAACATTCATTTAACCAACGGGTCCAAGCACTTCTCTAAACGAGCTAAAAGTAATATCAAGAGAACAATCGATTAATGTGAGTTTGGAGTCAAACGCGTTCTGAAACCTCAAGAATCGACAATGGCGGAATTTAGGGATTCCAACTTCTTAGATCTAAAATTCGTGAAGTTGTAGAGGTTTTTGAAGGGAATGGTTTAGGGATTAGGAATGAGGAGGGGAAGAAGATTATGTGGTAGTGATTTGGGGTGGTTTAGAGATGGTCTGCCGCCGCGAGGCGATTTCCGGCGGCAGCTGTGAGAACGAGAGTGAGAATGGTCGCTAGGGTTTGGGGAGTCCGGGTTTCGGACATTTATATAGGGGAGTGAGGGATGAGTTCTGAACCGTCAGATCAGGGAGCGATTAATGGTTGAGATTGAGCTTGACCAAAACACTTTTAAGCTATTTCGGCGATTTGGGCCTCTTAAATGAGTAAACTCTTAGCCCAGTTTGCAAAAAAAATCCAACCTTTTAACCTTTGCAATGTTAGCTACTTTAAACTCAAATAACACTTTTAGAACTCAAATTGCAAACTTAACCCCTTTTACTAAATTTATTTATTAATTAACTAATTAATTACCTTAAAAATAACTAATAAGGGAAAATTACTAATTTGAAAACCAAAAACTAGAATGTAAAGTTACTAAGGTATCTTTTTGTGATTTTCATTTATCAAAAGTTATTTATATGTTATTAAATCCTAAAAATGTAAGTAAAATTTAAAACGCTATGCAATGAAGAATTAGACATTTTTATGGTATTTTATGTGATTTTGAAATATTAATATGCACCAAAAAAATGTAACTAAATGCAAACAGAGAAATTTCTAAAATTCTACAAAAATCCAAATGGATAAGAAAAATTGTTTTTTGTAGATTTTGTAGGAGTATCTTCGTATGGCAAAAATTACATGCTCACAGCTGCCCCTCTTTGCTTGAGAACATGAAGAGTTTTTGGGCAAAGATAAAGTGAGCAATTACGAGCAATTTTTGCCCATTTGACCCTCCACGTGAAGCATTTGGAAAAAGTTTGACTGAACCTTGCTTCCGGGGTTGCCTACATATCCTTGGCTATAGAGGAATCAAGTTACTGTAGTTCTAGCAGTTTTGGTTGCTGGGACTACCGAAAGCTGTGATTCCACTTTTGTTGCTGCTATTGTTGGTTGCTGAACTCCTTATTACACCAAAGTCAAAATGAAAAAAGAAGCTAACAAGCCTATCAGCTACGAGTTACAAGATTCCTATCTTTTTCCCTTTCGAAACGGATCCTTTATACAGAGTCTGATCTAAATCTTGATGCTTCCTAGCTGCAGGTGCTAGTTCATTCTTCCACGGCTTCTTTTGATCAAAACAGGAATCGCAATGCTTGTGACTTTAGTCATGTCTTGAGCAGTCCACATCTTTTATCTGATTCTGCATTTTGGATTCACCTCTTTCCTTTTTCTCTTTTTTTTTAATTATTTTAGATTGAGACTTCTTCTTTTAGTCATCTCGAACCCTGTGCCTCGAGGTCAAACCTACTCAGACACCAAAATAAACAGACGAACGAAATTTTTCTGCCGCAGTTTTCACTAGGAAAATTTCGTGAGTTATTTGTGACAAAACTCTATACTACTTCATTATTGAATGCAATAATGGTTAGGAATGGTGTACCCGGTGAAAACCTGATCCTTTGGGAATGATGTATCGTAATTGTCAAAATGGTGCCCCAACTAGAGAGTGAAAACCCTATGTTGGAAAACGAGACTAGGGAGTGGAGACCATATGTCTAAAATAAAACCAACTAGGGAGTGGAGACCCTATGTTGGAAAAGGAGGTAGGGAGTGGAGACCCTATGTCCAAAATAAAATCAACTAGGAGTGGAGACCCTATGTCCAAAATAAAATCAACTAGGGAGTGGAGACCCTATGTCGGAAAAGAAGACTAGGAAGTGGAGACCCTATGTCCAAAATAAAATCAACTAGGGAGTGGAGACTCTATATCGGAAAATAAGACTAGGGAGTGAAGACCCTATATCCAAAATAAAATCAACTAGGGAATGGAGATCCTACGTCTAAAATAAAATCAACTAGGGAGAGGAGACTATATATTGGAAAGTGACTAGGGAGTGGAGACCCTATGTTGGAAAGTGACTAGGGAGTGGAGACCCTATGTTTAAAGTAAAATCAACGGGGAGTGGAGACCCCATATCCTAAATAAAATCAACTAGGGAGTGGAGACCCTATGTTGGAAAAAGAAACTAGGGAGTGGAGACCCTATGTCCTAAATAAAATCAACTAGAGAATGGAGACCCTATGTTGGAAAAGAAGACTAGGGAGTGGAGACCCTAGTCTAAAATGAAATCAACTAGGGAGTGGAGACCCTATGTTGGAAAGTGACTAGGGAGTGGAGACTCCTATGTCTAAAATAAAACAACTAGGGAATGGAGACCCTATGTTGGAAAATGCAGCTAGAGATTGAAGACCCTATACTACCATGATTTTGAATTTTCCTTCTTTTCGTTTTCATCATTTTTTTAATATATATAAAATATGGGAAAGGATTTGGAGAAGACTTCCCTTTTGGATTCGTTGCTGTTGCAGAGTTGTTTCTAGCTCCCACGCAGTTTCCTTTCGGCTGCACCTGCTTCTTGCAAGGTTGGTTTTGGATTGCACCTGTTTCCCCTTTTCAAACAAAGAACAAGTTGTCAGTTTGAAACGGTGGTTGGTCTTGTGGCCTTGAATGTTTCCATAACTTGATATTGGCCGGATCGTTGATGACGATTTCAAACCGCAACTAGTTGTTTCCTGGATATCAATTGCATTTCTAGCCCCGAAGAACCTTTGCTTTTCCAAAATTTACCATGACGGTTGGTCGCGTGGGACCTAACCTTTTTCACCTTTACTTTGTCCTTGTGGGCATTTCAACTTCTTTCTTCTACTTTTAACTTCAGAGCACTTGGGAATCCTGAGCTTTTCAAACCTTGCCAAGATAGTTAGTCACGCGGGACTCAACCTTTAAACTTCACCTTCGTCCTTATGGGCACTTCAACTTGACTTTATTCTTTCGAGAGTTTTGATTTCAAAGCATCAGCCACCATGGCCAATCGAGATTAACTTGACGCTCCTGCCGAGGTTGGATGCTTCTTTTTTTTTAAATTTTTTTATTATTATTATTAGCTTGTATCGAACGAGAGCCCTGTAAATCATTCATGCTGTCTCTTCTTTTGCTTTAGTTTTGGAATAGAGTTAGACCGAAAGTGATTCAAAGAAAAACAAACAATGGAGTGGACAACAAAATTTAAACAAGAGGTATCCCTTCCGGGGAAAGGAAAGAAGGACTTATCTGGAGTATGTGCGGACCTCAATGAACATAACATGCCTTTAGACTGGATGCCTGATCTGTGTTAACCGTCTGACTTTTAGAAATTCACCACAACTCTTGCCTCGAAACCAAGAAACCTTGCCTAGGACTATGTGGATGCCAATGGCTGTGAAGATCCTCTTCTCGATCAGTAGTGCCCTTTGCGGGTTTTCACCAGCTAGCCTCTCTCATTTTCATTTTCTCTACTCGCCATCGCCCTATAGTGCCTGTGAGGTTTTCACCAATAAGACTCTCTCATTTTATTTCTCTCATTTTGGTTGTATCAGATTCAAGTGATTGTATCCTCCAATTCTTTGAACATTCTCGTTGATTGATAGGAAGGACTTGAGAAGGATTTGGGTAAAAGAAGATTTGGATTGAATTACAGCTTTGGAACCTTTCAAGCAAAACTGTTGCTGAACCATTGTAACATCTGCCCCAGTTTCCTTTTTTGCGGGAATGTGAATTTTTATTTGGTGTCACTGAATCCTAGAGAGAGGCTGCCTACGTATCCTTTCGGAATCAAGTCAAACGTAGTTCAATGTACTTTGTTTTTGATTTTTTTCTTCTTCTTTCTCCCTTTTTTTTTTCGTTTCTTTTGTTGTTTTTTCTTTTCTTTTCTTTTCTTTTTTTTTGGTTTTTTTTGGTTTTTTTCTTTTTTGTTTCTTTCTTGTTTCTTCCTTTTTTTTTTCTTATAACATTTTCAGGTTCCAAGGAGGGTAATCAAAGAAAAGGTGACCGGCTCAAAGGGTTTGCAAAGGGTTGATTGTGTTTGGGTAGCGAGAGTAAAAGCCTTTGTCATCCCAATCAGAGAATATTAATGTAGTGAAAAGAGGGTCAAACATAATACCTTTTGACTGCGTCTGCATTGACAGTTGTCTCGGGATCATTTCCCCTGATATCTCTCAAATACAGCGCTCCCTTTGGCAATACTCTTCTTATAATATACGGACCTTTCCAATTTGGAGCAAAGTTTCCTTTGGCTTCTTCATGATGTGGGAGAATACGTCTCAGAACAAGCTGGCCCGCTTCAAATTTTCTAGGCCACACTTTCTTATTATAAGCACGAGCCATGCTTTGTTCGTACAGCTGCCCATGACAAACCGCGGTCAGTCGCTTTTCATCGATCATGGTCAGTTGTTCCAAACGGGTTTTTACCTATTCTTCATCCTCGATCTCAGCTTCTACCATGATCCGAAGAGAGGGAATCTCAACTTCTGCAGGTATTACAGCTTCAATGCCATAAACCAATAAGTAGGGGGTGGCTCCAATTGACGTGCGTACGGTTGTGCGATACCCCAATAATGCAAAGGGAAACTTCTCATGGCATTGGTCTGGAACCTTGAATCATTTTTCTGAGGATCTTCTTGATGTTCTTATTTGCCGCTTCAACAGCTCCATTAGCTTTCGACCGATAAGGGGTTGAATTATGATACGTGATTTTAAATTGTTCACATACCTCCCTCATCAAATGGTTATTCAGATTTGCAACATTGTCTGTAATGATAGTTTTAGGAATACCAAAACGACAAATAGTGTTGGAATGCACGAAGTCCATCACTGCTTTCTTGGTGACATCTTTAAAAGTAACTGCTTCGACCCACTTTGTGAAATAATTAATGGCAACCACGATGAATCTGTGCCCATTTGAAGCTTGCGGCTCGATCGGTCCAATAACATCCATGCCCCGAGCAACAAACGGCCAAGATGCTGACATAGGATGTAACTCTGAAGGTAGTGCGTGAATCAAATCGTCGTGTATCTGGCACTGATGGCACTTCCGGACGAAACTGAAATAATCTTTTTCCATGGTCATCCAGTAATAACCTGCCCCGAGGATTTTCTTTGCCAGGAAATTTTCGTTCATGTGAGTCCCACAAACTATGGAATACACTTCGTTCATGATCTTTTCAGCTTCTCAAGAATCTACACATTTTAACAGATTCAGATATGGGATTCTTTTGTATAGGACCTCAAAAAGAAACTACTTGGAAGCCTTCTGATAGTTCTCTTTTGATCTCCACTAGCTTGCTCGGGATATTCTTTTGTTTTCAAAAACCTTTTGATATCATGGTACCATGGCTGAACTTCCGACTCCATTTCAATTGCATTACAATAATCATGTCTTTCTCGGACTTGAATTTCCAATCGGTCAATATGATAATTACCCGAGTGTGGCAGCATTGAGGCCAAAGTAGCTAGTGCATCTGCTAGCTCATTGTGGAATCGAGGGATATACCTGAACTCCACGGACTTGATTCGTTTGCTAAGATCTTCCACATGTTGCCTGTATGGGATGAGTTTGATGTTTCGAGTTTCCCATTCGCCTTGGGCTTTCCGAATGATCAAATTGAATCCCCCATAATTAACAATTCTTCTATATCCATATCAATTGCGATGTTCATGCCCATGATGCAAGATTCATACTCGGCTGTGTTATTTGTACAAAAGAACCGAAGCCGGACTGTTGCCGGATAATGCTGCCCTGTAGGTGAAATCAGAATTGCTCCGATCCCGACACTTTTTGCATTTACAGCTCCATCAAAGAACATTTTCCAAGTATTGGTGCCCTATGGTGTTACTTCAATTGAGTTCACTTCCTCATCTAGAAAATACGTGGTTAGGGGTTGTTATTCATCATCGACCGAGTTTTCAGCTAGATGGTCTGCCAAGGTTTGGGCTTTCAATGCCGTGCGAGTGACATAGACTGTCAAATTCTGTGAGCAAAATTTGCCATTTTTCCAACCTTCCTGTAGGCATCGGCTTCTGGAATATATATTTAAGAGGATCCATCCTAGTTATGAGATATGTGGTGTAAGCCAGCAGATAATGTCTGAGCTTCTGGGCGACCCAAGTTAGGGCGCAACAAGTTCTTTCTAACAAAGTGTATTTAGCTTCATAACTGGTGAACTTCTTGCTCAGGTAATATATGGCTTGCTCCCTCTTCCCAGTCATATCATGTTGCCCTAGGATACAGCCAAAAGAATTTTCCACGGACTATCAGGTACAAGAACAAAGATCTTCATGGCTCAGGTGGAACCAGAATTGGCGGGTTCGACAGGTATTTTTTAATTTTATCAAAAGCTTCTTGGCACTCCACCATCCATTTGATCACTGCATCTTTCTTCAACAGTTTGAATATAGGCTCACAAGTGGTAGTAAGCGGCCAATGAATCTGCCGATGTAATTCAATCTCCCTAGCAGACTCATAACTTCTTTCTTGCTCACGGGGTGGCAAGTCCCAAATAGCCTCTATCTTTGTCGGATCTAACTCAATGTCTTTGCGACTGACTATAAACCCCAGAAGCTTTCCAGACGGAAACCCATATGAACATTTAACTTGGGTTCAATTTCAAATCATAACTGCGCAGACGTTCAAAGAATCTCCTTAGATCTCGCACATGGCCTTCTTGTGTTTTGGATTTAATGATCACATCATCCACATATACCTCAATTTCTCAGTGCATCATGTCATGGAAGATGGCAGTCATAGCTCTCATGTAGGTTGCCCTAGTATTTTTCAAACCAAATGGCATGACCCTGTAGCAGTAAGTGCTCAAAGGTATGGTAAAAGCCGTCTTTTCTGCATCTTCTTCATCCATCAGAACCTGGTGATACCCAGCATAACAATCCATGAAGGACCGTATCTCATGTTTAGCACAGTTGTCAACGAGGATATGAATATTTGGCAGCAGAAAGTTGTCCTTGGGACTCGCTTTGTTCAAATCCCGGTAATCAACGCACACTTGGGTTTTCCCATCTTTCTTCAGCTTCGGAACCACGTTAGCCAACCACGTGGTGTATTGGACCACTCGAATCACACCAGCTTTCAATTGTTTGGTGACTTCTTCCTTGATCTTATCCCTGATATCTATTTTGAACTTTCTTTGCTTTTGCTGCACGGGTGGATATCCGAGATATATAGGCAACTTATGTACCACCAGATCAACGCTCAGCCCTGGCATATCATCATAGGACCATGCGAACATGTCTTTGAACTCAAACAAAAGTTGAATCAATGCATCTCTAGTTCTTTCCTCAGCGTGAATACTTCTCATGGTTTCTCGGATCTCTTCCAGACTGCCCAAGTTAAATGGTTCGGTTTCATTTAGGTTTGGCTTAGGCTTATTCTCAAATCGTTCCAATCCTCGATTTATTTCCCTAAAAGCCTCATCCTCATCATATTCTGGTTCTTGATTCATTATTTCACTGTTAGACGACATTTTAGGATCTGAGTATGAAGTCCGCAAGCATGTCATGTAATTTAAATCCGCATTATTAGAACTGAAAAAGGAAAAGATAAGAAAAATAACAAGATCAGGACAAAGGAAAAAGACGAGTGAAATATTGATTCCATTTCATTGAATTGAAGACATGAGGGTTGAAATAACTCGTAATGCGGAAGAGATAGAAAGACTAGACTACCGGGACTCCCGTCTAACAGGGAATGGGGTAGCTTTTTAATTTTGATGTTTCCTCCTATATACTGCACTTCGGTATAGCTTGTACCTTCCCCTGGCTGGACCATGTGCAACTCATAACATTTGCTTCAGAGATTCACAAATGTCATCAATTTCTTCGGTCATGAAGGCCTCTTCTTCTTCTTCCACATACTTTGGTTTGACAAATGATTGGGCGAGGCGTGGAATGGGCTGGGACAGGACCCACCCTTTTTCGTTGCGCTTATCAGCCTATTTTCTATCGGCCTCTGTAGCTTGGAAACCCACACCGAAAAACTTTTCATTGGCAGTTGAAATAATGGGTTCGGTGATACCTTGTAAAGACAAACCAAGCCCCTTTCCGGGCTTATACCCATGTCTAATCATTTGAGTGGCAACCATGACCGGAACGTTAAATTAGCAAGGTTGATATAACGAGGACCCTTCTTCGCATTGGTCAGCTACCACGATTTCGAAAGCCTGGTATATAATATGTTCGCTACCTTCCCTAGCTTCCAGACACGGGATTGAAGGGTCCCTATAGATGGACTGCTCATCTTCTCCGTGGACAACAATTTCTTGATCATCATACTTAAATTTAACCATTTGATGGAGAGTGGAGGGAACAGCTCCTGCGGCGTGAATCCATGGTCTTCCCATGATGAAATTATATGAGGTTTTCATGTCCAAAACCTAGAAAGTTACCTCAAAATCCACGGGACCAATGGTCAGAATTAGATCAATCTCTCCTATGGTGTCTTTTTTGACTCCATCAAAAGCCCGGACGCAGATATTGTTTGCCCGGATTCTCTCCGTTCCGATCTCCATTCTCTGTAGTGTTGAGAGAGGACAAATTTCGACCCCGGGTCCACGATCTAACATTACTCTCTTCACATAATAGCCCTCACATTTGACTGTCAAGTGGAGGACCTTGGTGTGGGCGGCTCCTCCCGGGGGCAAATCATCGCGGCTGAAGGAAATCCTGTTAACTTCAAAGAATCTTTCTACCATTATCTCCAATTGTTCGACAGAAGTATCAATCAAGACATTTGCTTCATTGAGTGTTTTCAGGAGCACCTTCCGGTGTTCATCCAAACTCAGCAACAGAGATAAGAGCGAAACCTGGGAAAGAGCCTTCCTTAGTTGGTCAATTATTGCGTATTCTGAAGCTTTCATCTTTATGAGGGACTCTTCTTCTTCCTCATTGCTGACAGGCTTCTTGGATGGCAACGTTTTATCCTTGTTCAATTTGAACTCTTTTAGCTTTTCTGGGTTATGGTACTCCCCAGACTTATCTTTCCCTTTGTAAGTGACTATGGTTCTGTTGTAGTTCCAGGGGACTGCGGTAGGATCGTTCATAGGGCTCTGTGGTGCGCGGCTGATAACCACGGGCTCAGTCAACCTTGGTGAAATTATGGGCTCACGCGCCACTTAAGTCCCCTTTGGTACATACAATCTGGGCACATTCAGCGTAACCTTCTTTTCCTCAAACTTCTTGGGAGTATTCAAGATGAGCGGTTCTTTCTTCGGGGCCTTAGGAACATAGAGGACCTTGTTCTTAGTAGGTACCGCCCCAGTCTTTGTTTCAACAACTTTAGGAACCAAAATGACTTTCTCCTCAGTTTTGGCCTGTTTTGCTGCCATCTTGGGTCTTGTCCCTTTATCGGCGATGGCAATGATGGCTTTCAATGCTGGATCGAACTCCTCGTCATCATAAATCATTCCAATGACTGGCCCATTATTGAATGGATTGTTGGTCACATTAGGGATCTCGTCGTCCCTTAGCACAATTCTTTTCTCCTCTATCAAGCTTTCGACTGCCCTTTTGAGGGTCCAACAATCTTCCGTATCATAGCCTTCCACCCCTAAATAGTAAGCGCATCTGGTTCCGGCCCTGTATGATGGGGACTCGGGACTTTGGCGGTTGGGAGGCACAGTTTGCAGTGGACCTAGTTGGATTAATTTTTGAAGCAAACTGGAATAAGATTCGCCAATAGGGGTGAAATTAGTTCTCCTGGGATGTTCACGAGGGCGTTGATTATGTTGGTGTGGGTTTTGTGGTGGACGAGGATTATATGGAGCTTGATAGGGATGGTTATTTCTGGGAAGTGGAACTCGGGCTTGATTATAATGCTGTTGTCGATGGGCGTAAGGTTAGGTATTCATTATCGCATAGTGAGGCGGTGCTATGGCATAGGCAGTATCTTGGTGTGGATAATAGTGTTGTGAGGTTCTGGGCGGCATGTAAGAGCTGTCAAATGATTGACGAGGCCTAAGTGATCATGAAGCCATCATGGCTCTCTCCTCCTTCTTTTTATGATTGACGAGACTTCCTAAACTGTTTTGGATGGCTTGGGAGGTGGCTTTCAAGGCAGCATGACTTAATATTCGGCCAGTTTTCAAATCATTTTCTACCATTTTCCCCATTTTGATCGCTTTAGGTTTTCCCATAGCAGACATCATGTTTTGAAAATAATCAGCTTCATAGGCCTACAAGAAAACTGTAACTATTTCTGCATCATCCATGGGCGATTTTACTCTAGCAGCTTGCTCGTGCCATCTGATAGCATATTCACGAAAACTTTCTGCGGCTTTCTTCTTCAGATTAGACAAGGAATTTCTGTCTGGAGCTATGTCGACGTTGTACTGGAACTGTCTGACAAATTCTCAGGCTAGATCATCCCATATGTGCCAGTGGGAGATTTCCTGATCCATATACCATTCTGAAGCAATTCCTGTCAAGCTCTCTCCGAAGTAGGCCATTAACAACTCTTCCTTTCTACCAGCCCCTCGCATCTGGTTGCAATATCTTTTTTAGATGAACAATGGGGTCTTCGTCATACTTCTCAAACTTTGGCATTTTGAAGCCCGCTGGCAAGTGGACATGGGGAAACATACACAAGTCAGAGTATGAGACACTCTTTTGGCCGCTCAGGACCTGCATATTTTTCAGGCTTTGTTCTAGGCTTTTCATCTTTCGAGCCATTTCCTCTTGCTCAGGGTTCCTTACTACCCTTTCTTGTTCAATCGGGAACTCATATTGTGGTGGTTGAGCGTATGAGTCTAGAGTAGCATGAGTTATGCCTGGCTGAAATTGTGGGCCCTGAAAAGTGAATGTTAAAGGCTCCAAGCATGGCCTAGGCATAGTTGGCGATGCCATAGTGAAGAGTGGTGGTGAAGAAATCATCGTTGATGGTGCTCCGGAGAACGGTGCCTAGGGGCAAACCACAGAAGACATCCCGGTGAAGGATGACGTAGACGGGTACCCAAATGGGACAAGTGGATTTACCAGGGGATGTTAGTGGTTCCGACTGTCCTTGGGACCAGCTCGGGGAAACCGGGAATGGTGTTTGGCGGTTCTCTACCATTGGACCAGGCGTCCTACATTTCTAACATGCGGAGACGTAACATCTTGTTTTCTTCAGTAGTTGCCGTCTCGAGTTGTGAAATAGCCAGCTCAGGGCTATCCTTGGTGTTAATGATGCGGAGATTGCTTTCCGAAGCCATTGGGACTTTTCCTTTTGATCTTGTAAAATAGGGGTGAGAAGCTAAATTTCCAACAAAACCAACCACCTTATAAGACCTACTAGACTAGAGGCAGACAACACCCTTGTCAGTTTAAAACATTTAACAGATAGGGAATCACATGTTAGGAATGCAATACACCTGGACAGTTAAATGTTTCTAAAATGTTTTTGCCCTGACTGCGTGCTCATCCTGGCTTTGACTATCTCTTTTACTCTATAGCTCCTTTCTTTTATTCACTCACTTCATATATTGATTTCTCTTCTCTCTCTTCTTCTTTTTTTTTTAATTTTTTTTGAAAAAAATAGATAGGGCTATGATCGCATCCGATGAGGATTGCCGACGTATCATGACACCACATGAATCAGACCATTACGTAGTTCAGGAGAATAAATGCGAAATGAAAGAAGAAAAATTTTTGGGTTGTTTTAAAAATTTCATTAATAAAATCTTTTGGTTTTTCTATTACAAGTACTCGGAGGTACTGATAACTAAAAGAGAAAAGGTCACGCAGACTCAAAACTAAAGGACAAGCAAACTTGGTACAGACGAAAGGACAAACAGACTCAAGAAAAGTAAAATACAGGCTAAAAACAAAATCGAAAATTCAAGAATACATCAGAGCTCAAATGCTGTTCCGGGGGCCCGAGAGACATCAGCCGGTCTCGACGCGGGCCTGCGTGCAATCTCTTCCTGGAGGAACTCTAGATCGGCTATCACCTGGCTAGTGGAGGATAACACTGAGGTAAAAAAACATAGACCTGGTCATACCCTCACATTCGTGGCATTTCATGACAGCGTAATCGGCTATTTCTTTGATTCTCATTCTAATGACACCCTTTTCTTGGAGCAGGCATCCAATTTGCTGTGCATGGGCTTCCAGCACCTGTGTGGCTGTGTTATTTTGATCTTGCAACTTCTGCACGCTCTCTTCTAATTGGCAAATCAATGCATAACAACATTCTCTTTCCGTTTTGAAATCCTTTGTCTGCCGAACCATTTTAGATTCGAGGGCAACTAGCTTTTCCCTCAAAATCATGATTCCTCTGTCTTATCTTTGTTTTAATTAGCAGGCTGATTTTGCTTGTTCTTCTGCAACTTTCGCCAACTTTGCTCGAGCCTTTGCCAAGTCTTCCTCGGTTTTGGTCAAATCCGCTGCATAATCGTGCACTTTTCGCCTCAAATTGCTTATGATTTTTTCATCCTCTCGCTTCTCATCGGCGTTTCAGCGGCTATTTTTATTTTTCGGATTTGAGATCGGAGGGCTTCGTTTTCCTAGGCCAATCTTTTTTTTTCTCCCTCGTCCTCAACAACTTGCAATCCACTATCAAATTTAATGGTTCTTATTTGATCTTCTAGTTTGCTAATGGTAGTCCCGTATTCTTTCTCTTGGCTAGCCAAACCCACTGTTCTTGTGCTGCATCGACAAATTCTTGGATATGGGGCCTTTTAGCCGGCCTTTCAGATTCTTCATTTGTCGTGATTCTCTTTCCATGCCAAGCGATATAACCGGTAAAACCTCACCTCTGGACAAATCGTGTACTCGGGTATCTGCCCTCAAATACTGGCATTCGCTCCAAATTTGGCGAACCACATTTTCAGGAAATTGGGCATCAGCGGATTTCAACCACATGAGTACTAAGATCTTCATCTCTATGGACCATTTGGCATCTTCCAAGTTGTCTCAAAACCCGATACGGAGCATAGGGTTGGATACTCATCAGCCCTATGTAAATAATCCCATCAGCAAGGAGCCAACCCAATGTCTGCTCTATCTGATCAGCGGTTATACAACGAAGGCGGGTGATCCAATCTTTGACCCCTTTTGGCATATCGAAACCTGTCACTCGTGTACCAAATTCTTCAATGCAATTTTTTCCAGTACAACCATAATTCATGTATCTGGGACGGTGACAAAGGTGCTCGATCATCCACATTTGTAGTAACAGATTGCATCCTTCGAAAAACATGACTCATGCCTTACAGGATGTGAGGACTCAGAATCTGTCTGACACAATCATGGGAGTGAGGGTACTCTTAGCCTGGGTATTCAAAACGTGGACAACTCCGGTTATACGCAAATCAATATGCCCATCTTCTCTTGGAAACACCAAAAGGCCTAAAAATGCCACCATGAAAACAAAACATCTATGCGTCTCCCATTTCTCCCGGTTTTCTTTACTGCAGAGTTCGTTTTCTGGGTCCTCAAATCCTCTTAAGTGCCCATACCGCTGGTATATCAAGTGAAAAGTACAAACTCCAGCTGCTAGACCTTCTGCCTTTATTTGCCTGCTTATTTTTAGTAGGTCTAGAAACTTGTGGGGAGTAACGGTCCTTGGAGACACCAGGTACTTGTGTTTTAATCCCTCTGTACTCCCGACATAACCCGCCATTTTTTCTAGAGTAGGTGTAAGCTCAAAATCCGAGAAATATAAAACATTATGAGCGGGGTCCCAGAATGATACCAGTGTCTCTATCAAGTCACTTCTAGGTTGAATCTTTAATAGTCCAGTGAGCGCCCCCAGGTATTGATTGACCTTGTCTTGTCCCTGTTTTCCCAAATCCCCCCACCACATGTGGAGTGCTAGCAGAATATGGTCCATAACCTTTATCGGTTAGATCTAAGCAGTGCTCATTCTGTACATTTTTAAAAAAAAAATCAGGGTGACCAGGTTAAAACATGTGAATTTTATTTAAAATATTCTCTTCTTTTTTCCTTTTTATGTTATTTTTATTTTGAAAACAGATCACGACTGCTTTTGCAAGCACTTCGGACAAGAAGACTTGAGGGTTGTACTGCTAAGTGGCTAGAACTTGGAAAGAGCAGTAAATGGCTATTTTTGCAAAATGACCTTCCGGCGTCCTGTTGGGACATCCCTAGCTATTCGGACAAAAATGGCGTCACCCAACTTTATTTACGATAAAATGACAACATTTCAAATTTTTGATATGTTTTTTGCAAAAATGGGGCTGAAACCTGATGAAGGTTGCCTACGTATATCACATCCAGTGAGAATCAAGCCCGCGCAGTTCGGTAAGTTCGAAGGCAACAGGTAAAGGGTAACTTATTTTGAAATGACTTTTTCCTTTTTAAAATTTCGGCAGAGTTTCGGGATTTTTCAAATATCTGGATTTTTCAGAACCGGGTAAATTTTCTCTCTCCTACCTCACTCTTGGTTTTTCTTGATTATTTTTTTGTTTTACTCTAAAAGCCTGTCAAAATGCGAGCCAAAACAAACAAATGCACAAGTAGCACGTAAAATGCATCAGGATGGTCTTTTAATTTTAGGGTACACATGTCCTAAACGGAACCAACACCTGTGTTGAGTCCCCAAAGTCAAATGCACGTGATGCAAGTAAACGTTCCTATTAGGATCCGGCATGAGGCTATGTTATTCTATTCTTGAATCCTGGGTGTGTTATTCTAGACCTGGCTTACCCGAGCGGACAACTCGAGTTGGGGGGGGGGGGCAA
>MCJB01035515.1:0-24810 GCA_002018475.1 Nicotiana obtusifolia | reverse complement strand
GGGGGGGGGGGGGCAACGTACCGGGAACCAAAAGACCATCCGGCTTTGTAACTAATCCGATCCTCGTTCTAAATTTAGGGATATGACATTATAACAGAAAAGAAGCCACGACAGCGTGTGCTTCCAAGAAGATTTAGAAGACTTAGAGAGAAGAAGGGATTTCGTAACAGTTTATATATACAGTTCACAGAACATCAAAGTGGTAAAAGCGACATTAGCACAGTAAGCTCAAAACACGTAAAAATCAGATGACAAACAAAAACAAGTATACAATTATTCTAAGCTCGAATTCTGAACCCTGAACCAGAAATTCTAGGTTTGATCCCCAGCGGAGTCGCCAGAGCTGTCACACCTCCCTTTTTCCGAGGGATAGGATATAGGGAGTTTTTTAAATTAAAGTGACATTATTCGAGATTGGATTGTTTGATTAATTTAGAGTTGCCACTTGGGGTAATTATTATGGTGTCCCAAGTCACCAGTTTATTTTCAAATTCCAAATCGAGAAAATTAACTCTATTTATGGTCCACGAATACAGAAGACGGGGTAAGAAATTCTGTTAACTCGGGAGAAGGTGTGAGGCACTCCCGAGTTTCATGATTTTAGCACGGTCGCTTAGCAATTAATACTTGGCCTAATCATTTGATTTAATATATATTTAAAACTTATTGTGCATTTTTAACTTTTCAACCGCTTTTAATAGAATTTTAATTGATTTTAGGATTTATGGAGTTTATTTGAATAAGTTGCGATGTCGCGCACTCATTATTTTTGTACACATTGCGAATCGCGTCACGTGAAACGCACCCGCGATTTACAACATGTTTATTATTATTATTAGTTGAAGTTATGGTCAAGTCACGTGAAATGCGTACTTGAATTGGGATTTACATATCATTGACTATGCCACAGGAACTTTACCCATAGTCATGATAATTTATTTAAACGCGCCTAAAGCAAACTACGATATTTGAGAACTATATTTTCTAACTACTTGAAAATTCACTATGAGGCCATAATTTATGGAAGTTATTTGTAGGATCAAACTTGGGATTCTTGGCAGATTCATTTGCTAAATTAAACTAAAGTATTATAATTCTAAAATTTAGATTGCATTTCAATTATGTTGGAGCAAACTGGGTATGAGCACGCCTGATGTCGATGGCCCATACAAAATCCTTTATGGGCCAGCTGAAGTGTTAATGGGCTCTTGATTGAAGCCCAAATCGCCTACCACTTCTGCATACCACATTTGTGGTAAACTAACTGGCCAGCTTATTATTTAGGCCCAATTTAGCTCAAAATCAGATAAATGCACGTAAATATTACAAGTTCCAACAAAATATATGATGTTCATGATATTGTATGCTCAACTACAATAATAGACAAAGAATTCAAATCTGCTGGAATAAAAATTTAGTACATTATAGTGACTATTCCTATCAAATACAACTTCCAAAATATATGATTCTCATAATGTTGTACACTTCACCGAGTATGCTTCAAGTCGTTGCCAAATATCCAGCACTAAATATTTGAGGCACATCAACTATGAATTCAAATATGCTGCTTATTTTAGTTTGTCCTTGATAAGAAATAGTAAAATAGAAAATTCTGATACCAAAAAATTATTTGTGCTGATTCTAGCAAAAGTGCTTTGCAAAACTATAAAAGATAGATGCTCTGTCTCCTGTTTAGGTGGTTCCTTCGACTGATACCGAGATGCATGTTGTTTTCTGTTGTAGTGATCAGTTGAGTAGTAAGCAAGTATAATTTCTCAAGCGTTCAATAAGAAATCAGAGATCCTTTGAGTTGCCAAGATGAAGATCATGAAACTTGGATCCAAGCCTGATACCTTTCAGTCAGGTGGGAACAATGTCAGATATGTTGCTTCTGAGTTGGCCTCGGACATCACGGTTAATGTCGAGATGTAAAGTTTTGAAAGGCTCTTTTATTCAATAACCAAAACAATGATTTACAGCATGTACATATACAATACATTCCAGAGTACATAAGACTTCTAACCCAATAGAAGTCTGTTTTCAATAAACTTCCATCCTAGAGTTTAAGTGTGATTAGGAGTCATCCTTTACATTCCCCTTCAAGTTGAGCAGGATCTGGTAGCACTGCCAACTTGTTCCTTAGCAACGAAAATCGATATTTTGTTAGTGGCTTAGTCAAGACATCAGCTATTTGATCATGCAAGCTCACATATCGAACTTGTAAAGATTTTGCACGAACTCTATCACGGACAAAATGAAAATAAATCTCCATATGCTTCGTCCATGAGTGAAAAATGGGATTCGATGTTAAGTGCGTCGCACTAATATTGTCACACCATTGTGTTGGAACTGTAGAGAAAAAGCAACCGATTTCTCGAAGAAGATGTTCGACCCACGTAACTTCTGACGTAGCAGAAGCTAAGGCTCGATACTCGGCCTCTGTACTTGACCCAGAAACAACTTTTTGTTTACGTGAAGCCCATGATATAAGGTGAGAGCCTAAGAACAAAGCAAATCCAGTAGTCGACTTCCGATCAGTAACATCACCTCCCCAGTCTGACACTGTATAACGGTGCAGTAAGGACGAGGATTGTGAAGCAAAAAATAAACCATATGATGGAGTCGCCTTAATATACCGTAGAATGAGTTTAACAACAACCCAATGTGAGTTCAAATGATTATGCATGAACTGAGATACCTTGTTCCCCACATAAGTTATGTCCATACGCGTAAAGGTTAGATACTGTAATGCCCCAACAACATTGTGGTATAATGTAACATCAAAAAATTGAGCACCATTTGTAGTTGAGAGTTTGTTTATAGCGGAAGCTGGAGTAGATGTAACAACTCGGCCGGTCGTTTTGAGGATTTTAGCCCCGATCCCTTAAATCGTGCTTCCTCTATGCTACATTGTGATTATGTAACTTGTCAGGTGTTTTGTTTTGGTCTCGGAGTGAAATGGGATACATAGTCCCTAAATTAAAAGTTTAGGTTGTGAGAGTTGACTGTAGTACACCGGAATGGAATTTTGATGATTTTAATAGCTTTGTATGGTGATTTTAGACATCGGAGTCCGACCGAATGTTGATTTGGAGGACCGTAGGTCATTTTGGCATAAATTGGCGAAAGTTGGAAATGGAAAGTTTGAAAGTTTGACCGGGAGTTGACTTTATTTATATTGGTGTCGGAATTCGATTCGAAAGTTGAAATAGGTCCATAATGTCATTTAAAACTTGTGTGCAAAATTTGAGATCAATCGGACTTGATTTGACAGGTTTCGACACGAATGTGGAAGTTAGAAGTTTATGAGTTCAAAGGCTTGAATTTGGGTTGCGATTCGTAGAATCGATGTCGTTTGATATGATTTTTAGCCTCGAGTAGGTCCGTTATGTGTTTTGGAGCTAGTTGGTATATTCTGACAGGGTTCCGGGGACCCCCAGTGTGAATCGGATGGAAATTAGATCAATTTTTGGACTTATGAAATTTTTGGAAAATTCCAGCTTCTGGTGTTCATCGCACATGTGGAGGGACTGACCACAGGTGCGGACTCGCAGAAGCGAGCTGTGGCTCGCAGAGGCGGAAAATGGCTTGCCCAGCTGAGGTCGCAGAAGCGAGAAATCTTCTGCAGAATCTGTTGTTGTTTTTAGTATTTAATTGGTGTTTTAAGTTGGAAAATTGTGAAAACCCCTGAGGTTAAGATTGAGGATTTGAGGGCCAAGTTATTATCAGAATTTAGTAATTTTGGTATGGTTAGACTCGTTGTTGAATGTGGAATCGGATTTCATAACTTTTGTAATTTCGAGACGTGGGCCCCGCATTGACTTTCCGAGTTAACTTTTTATTTCTTTGCAAATCTCGTAAATTTTATTGTTCGAATTAGTTTCCTATTGTTATAATCATAGAATGAAATTGTTTTGGCGAGATTCGAGCCATTCAGAGTTGGATAATCGATGAAAAGGCCTATTATTGGATTGAGATAACACGATTTGAGGTAAGTGACTTATCTAACTTTGTGGGTGGGGAGGGGGGGGGGGATAATTCCCCTTAGGGTTGGTGTTGTTATGAGAATTGTGATGTGTTGAAAGCCGAATACGCGAGGTGACAAATGTGTACACGAGCTAAATGTGAAAAATTCTGGTTTTAACTGAGTATCCCTGTCATGTATTAATTGAAATTATCTTATCATGTTATACTCATCATCATTAGTCTATTTTTATATGTTCTGTCTGCCTTACCTTTTTCCTACTAATTGCTTTACCTGTTTAGTTGAAGTTTTGCTCCCTTGTAATTTCGTGCTCATTATTTGAAAGTTGAATTCCTTAATTAAGTTGTTAAATTATGAAATATTGATTGTTGCAATTGGTATTAAAATATAAAGGTCGTAAATCATATTGAGATAAAAGTGTGAATATTATTCTGTTGAGTTGTTCACTCCCAAATAGTTTTGTTGAGATTTTTGTGTACATTGTGATTGAGCTGTGAGCTCTTTATTGTAGAAAATAATGTTATTGTTGATTTATTTGACACGTTAAAATATTTGGGCACTTGAGGTGCGAATTGTGATATGACACGCATGTGGTGGTATAAGGTCTGAGTGTTGAAAAGCATGCAGTGAGATAAGGTGGGCTTGATACGCATGGCTAGTAGGGAACTACTAGAAGTCATGCGATGTGATAAGGTAGGCTAAAATGCTTGATGCTATTTTGGGAAAAATAATTTTTAAAACTAAATGTGAAGGCTCCCACAGTGATATAAGAAAAGATTGTGATTTTATTTATGATTTGGGACTACGAGGCGGTACCTCAGGAGTGCCCTTGTTGATATGTTTCTACTGTTTTGTTTATTTATGATTTGATACTGCGAGACGGTACCTCGGGAGTGTCCTTGTCGATATTTTTCTATTGATGCACTTGTCTTTGATTGTTTTGTTTTCCTTAATATGTAAATTCCTGTTTTCATCTGTGGTGTATTATTTCCTTTTATTCTGTGTTGCTAAATTGTGGCATACTCCTTACTTGTTTCACTTCCAATGTCATTATTATTATCATGCTGTTAAATTTTTGTCTTGTTTCTTATATATTCAGTAGGGCCCTGACCTGACCTCGTCACTACTCTACCGAGGTTAGGCTTGGCACTTACTGGGTACCACTGTGGTGTACTCATGCTACGCTTCTGCACATATTTTTATGCAAATCCAAGTACTTCTTACCAGACCAGGAATCAGTGAACTGAGTTCGTACGCGGAGACTTCAAGGTATACTTGCCGGTCCACAGGCATCAAAGTCCCCCTCTACCTATATTATGTTATTTCCTCATCCTTATTAGACTCTGATGTATAGAGATGTTCAATATTACTTCATAGAGCTTGTGACTTGTGTTTCTCCAGGTTTTGAAAAATTTGCATATGTATTGAGTTGTGGAGATTTTTCCTTATATTAGTTGTTGAGTTTTAACATTATAAATTATTAATTCAGTTATTCCGCATGTTTGATAGGTTGACCTAGCCTTAGAGGCTAGGTGCCGTGAGCTCATTTGAGAAGGTCAGCAACATATTTACCTTAAGACAAATGAAGACCATCCTTCACCCAGTATGCCTCAATTCCCAAGAAATATGAAGGTCTGCCCAAGTCTTTCACTACAAAACGATCATGTAATTGAGCAACTAGTGTCTTAACAAGAGTAGAATTAGAGCCCAAGACTTGGATATCATCCACATAGATGAGCCAGAAATTTTTTTAGTCCAGCAGTAGACTTATAATACAAAGAGCTATCGGTTTTGGAACCTAAGAAACCAAAGGAAGTCAAGGCATCAGTTAGACATCGATTCCACATTCTAAGAGCCTGTTTTAGGCCATAAAGAGAGCGCTTTAACAGGCAAATATGGTCTCGTCGTGTCGGATCAACAAAGCCCGGAGGTTGGTACAAGTAAACCACCTCATCTTGATGACCATGAAGAAAAGCATTGGAGATATCCAATTGAGTAGTATACTAATGATAAGTCACAGCTAGGGAAAAGAGCAATCGAATAGTTGCAGGCTTAACAATTGGACTGAATGTATCAATATAATCAACTCTAGGATGTTGATGATAGCCTTTAGCAACAAGCCTCGCTTTGTAGTGATTGAGTGAACCATCCGCCTTTAGCTTTATTTTATAGACCCAACGACATCCAATGACATTTTGTGAAGGAGAAGGTGGGGCAAGCTGCGAAGTCCCATTGAATCAATATATTATATTCATTAGTAATGGCTCTACGCTAATTTGAATCTTTAGCAGCATGTGAGTAGCAAGAGGGCTCAGTGGAAGGTAAAGTAGTTGCCACTAAGGAAAAAGGCTGTTTAGGTTTCAATAAGCCTATTTTTGCGCGAGTAACCATATGGTGTACAGGTTTAACTACGGAAGATGAGGCACCATGATGACAAGGCAGCATTCAAGAGGAATATCCTGTGGAGAATCGACACACAAAGGGATACCAACAGGAGAGAAACGAGCAGCCAATGTAGAGTGTCCATCTGAAGAAGTAACATCAGGCAAAAGTGTTGGGCATGTAGATGAGGTTGGTGAAGAATGACCTGTCAAGGCGTAGATTGCTCCGAAGGTGAAGCTGGTGAAGATGGTATGGGCTTGCGAAGTGGTACATTGACAACTAATGGGGTTAGAGTTCCATTAGTTGATGAAGTAGGCACCACAACATCTTGTTATGGAAAGTTAGAACCATCTAAAATTACATGACGGGAAACAAAATTTTTTGATGAGGCTATATCAAAGCATTTGTAATCCTTGTGCAACTTACTATATCCCAGAAATACACAAGGCTTAGATCGTGGAGAGAGTTTGTCTTATTGTAAGGCCGAAGCCATGGAAAGCATAAGCAACCAAAAAAACATAAGACAGAGTAATCTGGATTAGTATGAAATAACACATGAAAGGGGCATAGATTATTTAATCTGGGAGTGGGTAATCTATTTATAGTATACACAGCAGTCTTAAATGCGTTAGTCCAAAACATAGATGGAACATTGCATGGTGGAGAAGATCACTACCAGTCTCAACTATGTGCCTGTGTTTTCTTTCAGCACATTGATCCACGTTCAATCCATACTCAATAGTGAGTGAAAACGGTCGTTTGAAGAATAGTACCCCAACAATAGTCGGGGCCAATTTCCACAAGGAGTTAAAATGTGTGTTAGGAGTACACACTAGAGGAAAGCGAATGGAATAACTAAATTTCACTTCCACAAAAGGTTTTGATTTCTAATTCTACTTTTACTCTAATAATTGTAAGCTAAAAAAAGAAACTAGAAGCAAATGATTATTTTTGGTGTTTTTCCAAATAATTAAAAAGCCTAGAGATGTGATCATAACCTAGGTGTTCGCCTAATGGGTTAAATACATTAATACTTATTTTGTTGATTGGGGTGTATTATAGCTCTCAACTCTATGTTACCAACTCAATACCTCTCAGTCAAATAGTGATTTTGCCCAATTCGGCTTTCTCAAGTCCAAATGGTCTCAAACAAAATAGTTAATATGAGCTCAAGTTGGGTTCTCACTATCTCTAGTTTGAACCCTTTAATTAGGCTAATAAAATCCTCAATTAACCCAATTCCTTGTTAGCCAAGTTATCCTAGACTAGGTCCCTCTTTCTCAAGTAGAGACTAAGTGAAAAAGCCATGAACCAATATTTTCAATCATTAATTTTAAAACTAAAGCATAAACTAAGCTAAATAATCAACACCTAATCATAAGCAAGCATTAAATTAAATACCTATAAGGTTTATACGCTAGGGTTGGGTCACAACCCTAGTAAGAATCTAGCTACTCATAGCCAACTAAAAATGTGAAACTCGTCCATTTATAGTGGCCCAAAATTTGCTGACAAAAATGCCCATCGGGAGGTTCTGGGGCCGCACAATTCCATATGCGGTCCAACGATTTCTTCAGTTGGCAGGATCTTGGATTCCGTAGCCGCACAATTCTGGATTGCGACTGCGAAGAATCTTCTGCGGCCGCACAATTCTTGTGCGGTCCGCATTTTGACAAGGCTTCAAGTCTTGGTCTTTTGCACACTCTCTGAACTTTGAATCATTTGTCAATCCAGACCTTGTTCTGCAGCCGCACAATTCGTATGTGGTCCGCACATTGGCCAAATTTTTGTTGGGTCTTTCACATGATCTGTGGCTGTAGATGGATTTCTACGATCTGTGCTTTATTTTGCAGCCGCAGAAATCCTTCTGCGGACTGCATTTCTTTAGTTCTGTGCCCTTTCTCGCCTTGTGATTCGGAACATTCCTTTTTGAGTCAGATTGCATCACAGGTGACCAAACTTCCAACATTCCTGCACACTTTCATTAGTTTCAGGAACATGAATCAATACTTTCGGACTTAAATAAAAGCAAAAATGTTCTAATAAGTAGTCAAAGTCCCCACTTATCACACATCCAATTTTTTCAGGTGTATATGGACAAAAAGAACGTTGGACAATTTCATTGTCCCTTAAATAAGTGGTCAGGGCTTGAAATTCTCCTCCCCAATCTACTTGAAAACATTTTATAGGACGACCAAAATATTTTTCAACGATAGTACGAAACTGAATAAAGACAGAAAGAACTTTAGATTTAAGGCGCAGAAAGTAAATCATGTATATTACTAAAATGATAAAAAATAATCACATAATATTTATAACCATAATTAGAAATAATTGGAGCAGGGCCCCAAACATCTGACCAAACTAAATCTAATGGCCCGAAGGCTTGAAAACTAGACTCACTAAAAGGAAGTTTGTGACTCTTACTAACAGCACATGTAGAACATATACTAGGATTTTTATTTGATGAACAACTAAGGGGACTAGAAGAAAATGTATGACGAATGGTGGGATAGGATGCATGAGCCAGACGAGCATGCCAATCTCCTAATGACGCCGCATAGGAAGTTGGTGAAGCTGGTTTTTGCACAAGAAGAGAATACATGCCTCCTTCAGTCGGCCCTTTGTGGCAGATGTCCCTCGGTGCCAAGTCCTTAATCAAAAAATAGTTACGAAAGAATACAACAGACACTTGGTTAGATTTAGCAAAGGAGCTAATAGATAACAAATTTTGTGTGGTAGTAGGAACATGTAATATATCATCAAGATTAAATTTTTTATTAGAGACAGCAATAGAACTTTTACCACCATGAGAGATAGGTAAGTTAGAATCATTACCTAATGTAACTTCTTCAGGACCTTGGTACTCAGAATGAATACCTAGATTATTAAGATCTGCAGTAAGATGATGTCTGGTGCCACTATCCATCAACCAATTTTGTGTAGTAGGAGGGTTTGGAGAAGTAGCAAGGTTGGAAATAGGTTGGTTAGATACCATGTTGCCATTGATAGCCCCCGTTGATGGACAGATGCGCGCAAGATGTCCCTTTCCTTCACAATTATGACAAATAATTCCAGAGAAATCTGAGTTATATTGTGTTGGTTTTGTAGTCTGGTTAGAATTCTGAAAGTTCCGAGTTTGTGTTTGTCTGTGCAGATCCATGGCTTGAGGAGCGTCCACGACCATGAACCCCACAGCCTCTACCACGTCCTCAATTAGATAAGATTGAGGTGTGAGTAAACCGAGCTATAGGTGCAATAACATTAATTGTTTCATGTCTTTTTAATTGTCGTTCTTCATTAAGAAGAAGACCATATAGAGCATCAAAGGTAATATCTTCTTGCCACGATTCAGGCGACCTAGTAAATGGATGGTAAATATAACCTGACCCAGCAAGAACAAATTCAACTAAGTTGCCATAAGGAACTGGATGCTGCAGTGCAGCTAGTTTATCAGCAATTCCCTTCGCCTTTTGAACATATGACTCAATACTTGCATTCTTAGGATGCAAAGTATGTAACTGCATCTTCAGTTCACGAATCAAAGGTTTGGATCCTGAAGCATATGCAGCAACAAGCTTCTCCCAAGCTTCACGAACAGTTAATGCTCCAACTAGTTGTGGCAAGATGCTCTCTGAGACAGGTGCGACTATCCAACTGAGAACAAGTTGATCCTTTCGTACCCAGGCTTTATACTCTGGGTTTAACTTATTCTCCGCAAGAAATTTTGTGGGAGCCGGCTCACTACCATCAATATGATTTTTAAGGCCACATCCACACACCATTGGCATTAATTGTATCTTTCACAATAAGAAATCAAATAAAGTTAACTTCACTAGAAATTGGTGGGGAAGGTTTGGAGAGGGCATGGAAAATAGTATGAAAACTTAAGTGCGCGATGGTGAGGCTGGTGGTGATGTATCATCTCCTATGATCAGATGAACTGGACAAAAGAAGTTGTTAGAATGATGATAAGGAAGATGCTTCCTTACGCTATGAAAAAGAAAAAGGGCCTTGGGTTGATTAAACCTCTTAGGGCTCTGATTCCATGAAAGGCTCTATTATTCAATAATCAAAACAATGATTTACAACATGTATATATGCAATACATTCCGGAGTACATAAGACTTATAACCCCATAGAATTTTGTTTTCAATAAACTTTAATCCTAGAGTTTAAGTGTGATAAGGAGTCATCCTTTACAAGTTTTACTTGCACAACTTTTCTCTTCTGTCCAAGAGTACCTCTTTGCAAAAGCTGGTTGCTAATGCAAGTGAAGCAAATTGTGATGAAGTTCACATTCATGACATTCCTGGAGGACCTAATGCCTTTGAAATGCATGCCAAGTTTTGCTACAGCATGCCCGTTACACTGAATGCTTATAATGTCATTACAGCAAGGTGTGTTGCTGAGTATCTGGGTATGCATGAAGCTATTGAGAAAGGAAACCTTATTTACAAGATTGATGTTTTCCTAAATTATAGAATTTTTCAAAGCAGGACAGATTTAATAACAATTCTTCAAACTACTAAGTCTCAGTCACGTTTATGTGAAGAACTGAAGTTGATCAGCCACTAAATTGATGCTATAACATCAAAGAGAGTGGATTGGCCCTATACGAAAATGCTTCCAGAGGAGAACGGAAATGATCCTAACTTGAATGGTATTAGAAGCAGCATGGTGCCAAAAGATTGGTGGGTGAGGACTTAAGTGAGCGTGAAATAGATTTATATAAGCGGATAATTGTCACCATAAAAAAACAAAGGCATTGTTTCTTCTGAAGTAATTGGAGAAGTTTTGAAAGCTTATTGATAAGTTATGTGGCTTTTTGTATTTTGATGATCTAATAAACTTCATGATAAGAACCAGATTGGGAACCTTGTTACACATCCTCAAAGTGCTCAAGAACAACAAGTCTCAAGTCTGGCACAAGTTCCAACAACTTGAGTCAAAGAGACGATAGAGTGAACAGATGGACATCAGTTCCCTTGCTGATATTACAAGTCAACTCTCCACAGCTGTAAAGTCGCTGCACTATTTCTTTGCACACACGCAATAGTGCAAATGGTGCAGCAGTCAATTTATGGAGCATGCCTTGTACCGAATAATTGATTGCTCATCCAACTGACATCACTTGTATATTACCAACATGAAGCAACGAAAAAACCACACACTTGAACAATTGAAATCAACAAGTTTCTCTCTCAAGTGTGCTGCCGATTTTGAGTAACTTCAACGCTTCAAGAACAAAGCAACAACAGAACGAAGGACTAGTTTCCAGCACTGTGTTACCATATGTCCTTAGTATTGTTGTACCTTTATTAGAGTGATCTATTTGTAATTCCTACTTAGCTTAGCTAGAAGCATTGTGTCGGAAACCATCTGTAAATCCATAAACCTTGTGTTTGTGTCTTGGCTAGAGTTAGTGGAGATGTGAGCTTTGTAATAGAGTTATTACAAAGAGGCTTGTAATAGAGTTATTACAAGTAGGTGAGGGATTAAGAGGTTAATCCTAGGTTACAATATCTTGTAATATGAAGTTTGCTCAGTTAGTGAAGTTGAAATCCTACGAGTGTAGGTCGTGGTTTTTAATCCCGTGAGCTGGGCGTTTTCCGCGTATAACTTTGTTGTGTCATTTACTTGTCACTGATTGTGTGTGTTTTGTAGGAACTAATAGAGAACCAGGTTCTCTATACAGTTTGGTGGACCCTAAGTTTTCATCAATTGGTATCAGAGCAGATTCTTTCTATAAGGGTAACACCTAGAATAGCTGCTCCACCAAACTTTGAAGAAGGTCAATCAACCTACAGACCACCAAGATTCAATGAACAATGCTATGGATGGTGAAAGACAAGGATGCATGATTTTATTTAGCTAAAGATTCAGAGCTCTAGTATGTTATCTGCGATGGACCCTTCATCCCCATAAAGACCATTGGTGAGCCAGCAATGACAGTTCCAAAGACAAGGAAGGAGTACAACGATACTGACCGAAAATCCATAGAGAAGAACTTCCGAGCAAAAATGATCCTCATCTGTGGTATTGGACCAGTTGGACCAGACGGGTATAACAGAATTTCTGCCTATCAATCTGCCAAGGAGATCTGGGAGGCTCTCCAAACTGCACATGAAGGAACAACTCAAGTCAACCAATCAAAGATCGACATGCTCACCACTGAGTATGAACTCTTTAGGATGAAAGATAATGAGTCCATTCAGGACATGCACGCTCGATTCACCTCCATCATCAACAAGCTTCACTCTCTAGGAGAGATCATTCCAAGGAACAAACTTGTCAGGAAAATACTTGGTGTATTACCTGGTTCCTGGTAAAGAAAATCAATGTTATCATAGAGGCAAAGGATATACAAAAGCTGACCATTGATGAACTCATCGGAAATCTAAAGATTTATAGAAATGAAGAAAAAGAAGGACCATGAAAGAAGAAACCCAAGAAGGAGAAGAACATGGTCCTCAAGGCCGAGAAAAATGACTCAAATGGTGAGGATGCGGACATGGCTTATTTACAAAAAGATTTTAGAAAATGGTGCGCAGAAATGGAGGCATTCCAAAAAGGGGTAACTCCAGCAGACCAAAAGGCTATGACTTATATCATAAATGTGGGAAGCCAGAACATTTCATCAAAGATTTTTCTCTGCACAAGCAAGATCAGTACAAGTACAACACAAATAAAATAGCCAAGAGGAACCCGGTTCCTAATAGGAGATTCAAGAAAAAAATGTCGCTAAAAATGTTATGAAACAAGCTCTTGCTGCATGGGGAGATTCCTCCAGTGAATCTGAAGGATATTATGAACATGGTGACACCTCCAAGATGGTCGTTGAAAGCGAACCAGCTGAATATGACTCTATCTTTGCCCTGATGGCAAAATCCGACGAGGGTGAAGATGACGATGACAATGAGGTAAACTTTCTGGACGTTCAAAGAAATTTGAAGTCTTATTCTCAAAAGAAGCTTATATCTTTGGCGAATGTCCTAATTGATGCTTATCATAATCTCATTAATGATAAAAATATGTTAACTGTGGAACTAGAAGAGGTAGAACATGAGAGAGATGATTTGGTAGTTGTAGTGGTTGATTTGAAAGAAACCACTAAGGATTGAAAGAAAGAAAAGGATGCTTTAAATGAGAAAATTGAAAGTGTGGAGCATGAGAGAGATGACTTGTTCGTAGTAGTTGTGGATCTAAAAGAAACAATTGAGGAATTAAAAAGGGAAAACAGTTCTGGGAACACTCAAAAGGGAAAGGAAGTTGCAAGTGAGGCACACCTTAAGCTTGAAAATGAGCTAAAAATGGTAAAATCTAGTATGTCTGTTGAACTTGAAAGAAACAGACAACTTCATGTTGCTCTAGCCAGAGTTAAAATGACCTAGAAAAATCTCTAAAGTGGACCTGGTTCTCTAATACAATCACTGTCATGTATAACTGGCTACAAAAGGAAATTACTCCTTACAATCCACATAGCAAGCATGTTATTGTCCCTGATAACTGGCTTTACACTCACTGTGGTAACACTGAGCACTTTAAAGAAACATGTAAAGCTAGATTTCAGACCCAACAGAAAGAAAAAAGTTTTTGTTAAAAAAGTAACTACTGCTAAAGAACCTGGTCCCTCAAGTAAAAAATGTGTGATGTCTGCTTGGACAAGAAGAATTTTGACTCACCCTTTTCCTTACTACAAGGGACTCAAACTTGTTTGTGTTCCTAAGTCAAAACCTTGATTTTCTTGTACAGGGAGCAGTGAAAGGAAGCAGCCAAAAATGGTATATGGATAACGGCTGCTCTAAGTACATGACTAGAAGCACCGATGATTTTTTTTCACTCAAAGCCACGCAAGGAGGGAGTGTGTTTTTTTGGAAATAGAAAAAAAGGATACATTCTGGGAGTAGGAAGATTTGGGAAGACACTCACTCATTCAATTGAGAATGTATACTATGTGAATGGCTTGAAATATAGCTTACTGAGTATCTCTCAAATTTGCAACAAAGGAAACAAAGTGGAATTCTTATCAAAGACTTGCACTGTCACAAATCTTGTAACTGGTGAAGTGGTACTGATGGCAAAAAGATTCAAAAATATCTTTGTTGCTGATTTTGAGTCCTTGAACAATGGGGATCTTATATGCTTGAGTGTTGTTGATGATGATGCTGAGCTGTGGCATAGAAAATTGGGACATGCAAGCTTCTCGTTGCTGAACAAGTTGGTCAAGAAGGACCTGGTTCGTAGGCTGCCTAAGTCAAGGTTCAAAGATCATATGGTGTGTGATGCATGTGTAAGAGGAAAGCAAGTCAGGTCCTCCTTCAAACCCAAAAAGGAAGTAAGCACCTCATGGCCACTTGATCTCCTCCATATGGATCTGTGTGGACCTATGAGGGTGCCAAGTAGAGGAGGAAAGAAGTATATTTTTGTCGTAGTTGATGACTACTCCAGATTCACATAGACCTTGTTCCTCAGAACAAAGGATGAAACTTTTCCAGTCTTTGCTGCCTTTGTGAAGCTAATTCAAGTGAAGATGAGCCATAATTCGATAATGCAAAATTCAACGAATTTTCTACTGAAAATGGTATAAGTCACAATTTTTCAGCTCCCAGAACACCCCCAACAAAATGGTGCTGTAGAGAGGAAAAATAGGACTCTTGAAGACATGGCAAGAACTATGATGATTGATAGAGGTGTTGCAAAATTTTTGTGGGTGGACGTAGTCGATACTACTTGCTATTTGGTGAACAGGTGCATGATCAGGTCCCTCTTGAACAAAAACCTGTATGAATTGCTGAACGGGAGAAAACCCAAGCTAACTCACTTAAGAACATTTCGCTGCAAATGTTTCGTTCTAAATAATAATAAGGAAGCACTGGGAAAATTTGATGCCAAGAGTGATGAAGGTATCTTTCTTGGATAATCCTCACCAAGAAAAGCATACAAGGTCTACAACAAAAGAATTCAATGTGTTGAAGAGAACATACACGTGATCTTTAATGAATCACACCACTTATGGGGGAAAGTTTCACATGATAAGATTGATCAAGACGGAGAGCACTCAAAGGTTCTTGGAGAAGTCATTGATATGGAAAATGGAAGAGCATTAATGATGAGTCAAGTCAAGGAATCCAACGAAGAAGATGCAGCAGAATCTCCAGCTGATACAGAAGAACCTGGTTCCTTTATCACAACAACTGAAGCAGAGAACTGCCGTGCAAGGAACTCCTAATGCTGAACTGAGAAGCGGCACTCACTCCTCTATTGATGCCAACAATGGATCCCATCCAGAGGAACCTGAGTCTTCTCACAATGAGATTCAAGTGTCTAACTGGAAGCACAAAAGTTCACATCCTCTCCAAAATGTGATCACTCCTCTTGATTCAGGAATTCAAACCAGATCAAAGACGAGAAGCTCACTTGCCTTCTCAGCTTTCCTTTCTCAAATTGTGCCCAAGAATATCAAGGAGGTATTGAAAAATGTTGACTGGATTACTGCTATGCAATATGAACTCTATCAATTTGAGAGGAACCGTGTATGACAATTGGTTCCTCGACCCTTAGACAGAATTGTTATAGGAACTAGATGGGTGTTCAAAAACAAGCTTGATGAGTTTGGGAATATAATATTAAACAAGGTTAGGTTAGTAGTGCAATGCTACAATCAAGAACAAAGGATCGACTATGATGAGACTTTTGCCCCAGTTGTTCAAATGTAAGCCATCAGAATCCTCATTGCCTTTGCATCTCATATGGAATTCAAATTGTTCCAAATGGATGTCAAAAGTGCATTTCTGAATTGATATTTAAAGGAAGAAGTCTTCGTCAAACAACCACCTGATTTTGAGTGTCATGAGCATCCTAAACATGTAGTCAAACTTGACAAAGCATTATATAGGCTGAAATAGGCCCCTCGTGCATAGTATGAAAGGTTGTCCAAGTTCCTTCTTGAAAATGGCTATATAAGAGGAAAAATCGACAATACCCTATTTTTCAAGAAACGGGGGAGGAACCTGCTCATTGTACAAGTTGATGCCGACGACATTATCTTTGGTGCAACAAATTATTCCTTGTGTGAGTAATTTTCAAAGCTTATGGGAAGCGAGTTTGAAATGAGCAATGATAGGGGAATTGAATTTTTTTCTTAGGGTTGCAAGTTAATCAAACCCCTAAGGGAACGATGATAAGTCAGCAAGAGTACATTAAAGAGCTCCTGAAGAGATTTGAGATGGAAAGTTCAAAGACCATTGATACTTCTATTACCACTGCCACTCGTCTGGGCATGGATGAACCTGGTTCTCTTGTGAACAAAACCATGTACAGAGGCATCATCGGTTCACTCTTGTATCTCACAGCTAGCAGACCTAATATTGTATTCAGTGTGAGATTATGTACTAGATTTCAATCCAGTCCAAAGGAATCTCATCTGAAAGTTGCCAAGAGGATTCAAAAGTATCTCAAAGGAACACATGACCTGGTTCTCTACTATCCTTCAGGAGATAATTTCGACTTAATTTGGTATGTTGGTGCTGATTATGCTGGTTATCTGTTGGATAGAAAGAGCACATATAGCATGGAACACTTTCTAGGGTCATGCTTAATCTCATGGATTACAAAGAAACAAAACTCGGTGGCTCTTTCAACTGCAGAAGCTGAATATGTGGCAGCTGCCTCTTGTTGTGCTCAACTGATGTGGATCAAGCAACAACTGGAGGATTTTGGTGTATTTTCTAATTGTGTGCCATTACTGTGTGATAACACTATTTCTCTCAACATGGCAAAGAACCCGATTCAGCATAAGAGAACAAAGCACATTGATGTGCGACATCGTTTTCTTAGAGATAATGTTAAAAGCGGTCTCATTTGCATGAAGTTCTACAAAATAGAGAACCAGGTAGCAGATATCTTCATCAAAGCACTAAGCATAGAGCACTTTGAAAAGAACCAACTGATATGGGAACTGATAAAATCAAACTGAGCTCTAGGTCCCTCAATGATTGGCTATGAAAGAATGAACAGGTAAAACTGCTAAAAAGTATTTTCTGGCAATTTTTAACACATCTCTATACCGTTACAGGTAAACACGCATGGCAATTACAGAGGAAACAAGCAGCCAATAACGTTGTATCTTGGCAAAAGGATGAAGCTCACATTTACAAAACTAGTCAAGGAACCTGGTTCCTTTGACTCGGGTTTATAGTTCCTTTTCACTTTCATGCACACTTAAAGAGCGATAAAAGTGCCATTAAATATTTCTGTCTCTCTCTCCCTCTCATCCCTTTAAAACTCAAATGTCACACCCATTACAAACCGACCCATTTACCCAATAAACACACTCGTTTGTAACCGGTCCCTCACTCCCTCTAAATAACCCCAAAAGACGTCTCTTTCCCAACTATCCGCATCAAAGCCACAAGATTCGCTCCTCTTTCAAAAGCAAACCCTCTCTTTCTCGCAACTCTACTTCCAAACTCCATTATGTCTCAGAATCCAGATCTTTCCAGCACTACCAGTGTCATCCCTACTGTATTTTCGTCTCTCAAAGCACATGAGTGTGCGTCTGAGTCTCAACCATCACCCAGTCAAAACCCCACACCATACCAACAATCACCTACTGTCTCTTCACTAACCCAATTGAGTTCTGGTTCTCACTACAGTCGTAAAACTCAGAACCCCAAAAGATTTGTTGCTACAAACTCTCCTTCTGCCTCGCTGGAAAAAATGGCAGACAACGAAACAGTAGACGGAGACGAGGGACAAGAGGTTTCCAGTCAGAAAGTTGGGAAAATTTCTGAAACCCAACAAGATGTGGTTGGTAGTGGTGAAGTTTCAGCAGTGCCTGCTCCAAGCTTTGATATGAATATTGCCACTCCTACAGGTGATATTCCTCATGCATCTTCCGATTCTATTTTGGGGGTGCATGAGAAAGAAGTCATTGAGAACATGTTACTGATTGCTATAGAGAGAGGGTTGGTTGGAGGATATGAGTGTGATGATAAGACCATTGGGTCTCAAGGGGATGGTGAAAGTCACGGAGCTGAGGGTGGGGAACTGGTGCCTTTTGAAAATTTGGCACAAGTCAGTACTACTAAGGAAACAACAGAGGGACCAGATCCCTCTGCCCAAGAAGAGCACTCTGCTCCTACTTGGGATGAAACCCCTTGCTCTTCAAAAGAGTCCCAGGTCAGTACTGATCCTGCTACTTCTCCTCACTTCGATGTTGAGCCGTTGAACTTTGTCATTCCTGAGATGAGATCTCTATCTGAAGAGGAAAATAAAAATAGTGTAGAACACTATGATAATGTGACTGTGGCAAGCTTCTTTGTTGCTAGAAGTGATAGGGCAGTTCCCAAAGAGACCATTCTCAAAAGACTTACTACTAGGCTGCAAAAGAAAGAAGCTAATGAGACTGTTCTGAGGAAAAAAAAAAAGCAAAAGAAAAGAAGGAGGTTGGTGAAAGGGGGAAAACTAGTAAACTAGTAAAGAGGTGAATGAGGAACCTGCTTCCTTAATTCGTAAATCTTCTAAGAAACATGTGATTCCAAAGCCCAGGAGAGGTTCATCTGTGAAAGCTGTAGAGGTGAACAGTTTGGAGGAAGAGAAGTCTGGTGAGAAATCTTGTGAGGAGTCTGAAAAGAAGGAGAAGAATATAAGGAAGTCAGTGAAGAGGATAGCTAGTGACAAAGAGGAACTTGGTTCCTCCAAGAAGGCCAAAGTGACTGTGTCAAAGGATGAATGCAGAGAAAACCTTAGGAAGCAGAAGGTGTTATGATGCAGAACTTTTGAAATTGACATTCTTGAGATGTCAAGGATGAGGCAGCTGTTTGACATTTGTGAGTTTCAGAAGTGGACTCATTTGTTCACCAATGAGAGTCCCAAGGTTTATGAGGAAGAAGTTCATAGCTTCTACGCAGATATGTTTATAGTGGAAGATGATAACATTTGCTTGAAGGTCAATGGCGCAGATTTTATGATAGACGGGGCTGTTCTAGGGAATATTTTTGGAGTGCCTACTGAAGGGCTCTCATCCATTGAAGGGACCCTTTCTCCTAACTTCAGAAGAGTCATTCTGAAGGATGATGATGTATAGCAGGGGGAACGGGTGCACACGAAGGCCGTCCTTCCAGTGTATCAACTTCTATTTGAAATGGTGAATAAGGTCTTGCTTCCACGCGCAGAAAGGCGTTCTATTACTTCAAAAGCAGACATGTTCCTCATGGAAGCCCTGGATGCCTACACACCATAAATATGCCTGGTCTTATGATTGAACATATGAAGAAGGTGGCAGACTTTAAGGAAAGAAATCATGGCTTGCCTTATGGATTCTTGCTCAATAAGGTGTTTAACTTCTTCAAAGTCCCTCTGGGAAGAGCAACAGTGGAAACTCGCAAGCAAACTTTCTCAAAGACAACCTTTGATGAGTGTGAGTTTATTGACAAGAAAGGGGGTGATGGTAGAAATTCCACTATTTCTCTATAAATTGATGCTCAAAATGCTGCAAATAAGGAGATAAAGAGGCTGAAGGCACGAAAAGCCACTCTTGAAGGGCAGCTTAGTCATACCAAGGAGGCACCTGGTTCCAGCAGTGCACAAGACACAGAGGTTGCTCGCCTAACCATAGAAAATGCAGATCTTAAGAAACAGGTCGAGGATCTAAAAGAGTGGCTGATTGACAAGCAAATGTCTGCAAATGCTCGAATGGATATTCTCCTCAGAACCCTTGCCTCCTCATCCTTACCTCCTCCTTCCAGTGCCTCTTAAATAGTTCTCTTCCCAATGTCCAGTTGACTGATGTTTGTCCTATCCTAGTTTATTTTTTTTGTTGTTCTTATGGCTGGTACTTTAAGTTGTTTTATGTGGATGTTTGTGTAACAATGGTACTACTATCTTTTTTCTCTTCTCTTTAAAATCAATAAGCATCCCATCTTTTGCTATGCATGTTATACTCTCGCGCTCTATTTTTAGCCTTGTTGTGTGCACACATGTGGCATGAGTTAACTTTGCTAGACTTCTTTTTGCCGTTACTTGTGTGTAATCTTTTTATGATAGGGGAAGAAATTAGAGAACCTGAGAGGGTCAGGAAATTAGAGAACCTGAGAGGGAACCTAAGAGGGAACAGGTTCTCAGGGGGAATAAAGTTAAAGTCTTTTTATTGGGAAAATTGTATAGAGATCTAGTTCTCAGGGGGACTTTGTATAAGTTTGTCATCATCAAAAGGGGAAAATTGATAACTTATGTGCCTTTTTGTATTTTGATGATCTAACAAACTTCATAATAAGAACCAAATGGGAACTTGTTACACACCCTCAAGGTGCTCAAGAACAACAAGTCTCAAGTCTGGCACAAGTTCTAACAACTTGAGTCAAAGAGACGATAGAAGGAACAGATGGACAGCAGTTCCCTTGCTGACAATACAAGTTAACTCTCCACAACTGTAAAGTCGTTGCACTATTTCTCTACACACACGCAACAGTGCAAATAATGCAGCAGTCACTTTATGGAGCATGCCTTGTACCAGATAATTGCTTGCATCATCCAAGTGACATCACTTGTATATTACCAACATGAAGCGAGGGAAAAACACACACTTGAACAATCTGAAATCATCAACTTTCTCTCTCAAGTGTGCTGCCTATTTTGAGTGACTTCAAGGCTTCAAGAACAAAGCAACAACAGAACGAATGACTAGTTTCCAGCACTGTGTTACCATATGTCCTTAGTATTATTGTACCTTTGTTAAAGTGATCTACTTGTAATTCCTACTTAGCTTAACTAGAAGTGTTGTGTAGAAAACCATCTGTAAAACCATAAACCTTGTGTTTGTGTCTTGGCTAGAGGTAGTCGAGTTGTGAGCTTTGTAATAGAGTTATTACAAAGATGCTTGTAATAGAGTTATTACAAGTAAGTGAGGGATTAAGAGGTTAATTCTTAGGTTACAATGGTTTGTTATCTGAAGTTTGCTCCGTTAGTGAAGTTGAAATCCTTCGAGTGTAGGTCGTGGTTTTTAATCTCGTGAGCTGCGAATTTTCCACGTAAAATTTTGTTGTGTCATTTACTTATATCTAATTGTGTGTGTTCTGTGGGAACTGATAAAGAACTAGGTTCTTTATACAGTTAGGTGGACCCTAAGTTTCCCATGCTTATATAAGGTTTCCAGGCTTTTATAAAGGTGTGTTCCAGTTCAATGATGTCCGAATGTCGTGCAATATTGGATACGATTGTATGGTTGTTGCCCTCTGAGAAAGGTTGTGTCTCTTGTAGTTTCTTGCTAAAACTGCTGAGAGCATCAATTTCACTTGATTCTGGAGAAATTGCAAAGGCAGAACTAGTTAAAGAATAGGGCAGCAATTGCAGGAGGCTTCTGTAAATGATCTTTTGATTCGATCCGCAAATGGGGAAGGAACAATGTATGGTGTCCATGTCGTCCAGAAAATACTAGAAGTTTTTATGATGCGATATAAGGATTCTGAACCTCAGCTAGAAGATGGAGATGAAATTCTGGAGATCCGAAAGCTAGGGATTTTATCAGAAGCTGCAAACCTGATGGTGGCAAAGCTAGTAGATGGATGCATTACCGAAATTGCGAAAGATCCTAATCTCCCTTTGTCAGCATTTGTTGGTCTAGCAGAGATTGTATCCAATTTTCCTCGACCCGGTCATGATGGTATCTTTCGCGCAATTGATATTTACCTTAAGGAGCACCCTGGAATCAGCAAGAGTGAGAGGAAGAGAATTTGTAAGTTGATGGACTGCAAGAAGCTCTCGGTGGATGCTTGTATATACAACTAGAAATCAGGAAAATAGAGACCAAAGATTAGCGACCAAAGTTGGTCTGCCACAAAAAGCGACCAATTTTGGTCGCTAATATAGAAAAAAAATTGAAAAAAAAACTTAAATACAATAGCGACCAAAATAGGTCGCCCAGTGGTCGCCATTTTGTTCAACATTTTGACCGGCCTGGTCAAACAAAGCTGGTCAAAGAAAATTCAAAAATAGCGACCAACTTTGGTCGCAAATCTGGACCCACGTTCAATTTTAGCGACCAAAGTTGGTCGCTCAGGTATGGAAAAATTTCTGGGGACGTTGGCGACCGAAGTTGGTCGCTACTATTAAATATTAAATTTAATCAGAAATTAAATTGTACTATAAGCGACCAAAGTTGGTCGCTATTATTGAATATTAAATTAAATAAGAAATTAAATTAGCGACCATCTTTGGTCGCTTATCTAAAGGAATTTTATGGTGCAATAAGCGACCACAATAGGTCGCTAATTTGTTAATATTTTACCTTGATATATATATATATATATATATATAGATATATATATAGTTATATATATTTATTTTATATACAATACATTATATATATATATATATATAACTATATATATATATTTATTTATATAAATATATTATACAGTTTTATTTATATATATACAATACAATATATATATATATATATATATAACTATACATACGTAAGAACATGAATACATATATAAGAACATGAATACATGTATAAGAACATGAATACATGTATAAGCATGAATACTAAGTGTAGTATATATACTAAGTTTATTTCATATACTAAGTGTCTTGTATAGTGTATTATGCAATATACAATATATATATACACGTTATAGTATATTATATATATAACTTGATATATATAGAGTGTATTGTATAATAAACTATATAAATAAATATGTACATACATAATATAGTATATGTACATATATAAAAATATAAAGACAATATATATATAGGGACATAGGCGACCACAGTTGGTTGCTATTGGTGAATATTAAATTAAATAAGAAATTACATTGCGACCAACTATGGTCGCTTATAGGAAGAAATTTTATTGGTGCCATAATGGACCAAAAGTGGTCGCTATTATGTTAATATTTTATCAAAGTATATAAATATATTACTAAAATATATATATATATATACCTTGATATATATATATATATATTTATTTATTTATTTATATAAATATATTACACAGTTTTATTTATATATATACAATACATTATATATATATATACTATGTTTATTTATATAAATATATTATACAGTTTTATTTATATATATACAATACAATATGTATATATATATATAACTATACATATGTAAGAACATGAATACATATATAAGAACATGATTACATGTATAAGCATGAATACTAAGTGTAGTATATATACTAAGTTTATTTCATATACTAAGTGTATTGTATAGTGTATTATGCATATACTAAGTGTTTATATATATACACTAAGTATATTGCATAGCATAGAATAGTACATACATAATAAGTATATTATACAATAGACTATACTATACTATATATATATATACACATTATAGTATATTATATATATAACTTGATATATGTAGAGTGTATTGTATAATAAACTATATAAATAAATATGTACATACATAATATAGTATATGTACATATATAAATATATAAATACAGTATATATATATAAATATAGTAAATGTATAAATATAGTAAGTGTATATGTACATATATAAATATATATAAACATGTACCTAAATAAATATGTACACTAAGTATAGCGTACTATATATCAAGTTATATATGTATATGTATACTAAGTGTATTGCATATACTAATAGTATCTTACATTACACTTAGTGTATATATATACACTAAGTATATTGCATAGTATAGAATAGTACATATATAATAAGTGTATTATACAATACACTATACTATATATATATATATACATTATAGTATATTATATATATAACTTGATATATGTAGAATGTATTGTATAATAAACTATATAAATAAATATGTACATACATAATACAGTATATGTACATATATAAATATATAAATACAGTATATATATATAAATATAGTAAATGTATAAATATAGTAAGTGTATATGTACATATATAATATAATGAATCTTAATTGATCTCGCTGTTATAGGAATTTATCTGTCTGTCTATTAATAACAAGAATAATAATGTATTGAGATTTGGGATATGGAGGCAAGTGTGTTAGAGTAGGGTACTTACTAGTAGTAGGTTTTTACAAAAACAGGGGATATAAAATCTGTGTAATGATGGAAATCGAAGTTAATAATTACCTCTGGATTCAGTGGCGGCCCTTTAATTTTTCGAGATTTTGGGGATTGGACAATTAGTAAATAAATATGTTTACTATATTTATAAATATAGTAAACATATAAATATACTAAGTGTATATTTACATATATAATAAAGTATATGTACATATATAGTACATTATATATAAATATGTACGAATATAATATAGTATACATAAAAATATGATTAAAGCGACCAACAATGGTCGCTATATTCGAGCTAATTTAATTATTTTTTAAAATTGGCGACCATTTTCGGTCGCTATTTGGATGTATTTTTTTTTTAATTTAAGC